>JABXJD010001151.1:42500-108603 GCA_013375575.1 Percina caprodes
CGGTTGGTAACACACTACGCCGTCATGGATTGAAATCCTGCAGCGCACGCAAGGTCCCCCTGCTCAAGAAGAAACATGTACAGGCCCGCATGAAGTTCGCCATTCACCACCTGGACGACTCAGAAGAGGCCTGGAAGAAGGTGATGTGGTCAGATGAGACCAAAATAGAACTTTTTGGCCTCAACTCAACTCGTCGTGTTTGGAGGGCAAAGAACACCGAGTACAACCCAAAGAACACCATCCCCACCGTCAAGCATGGTGGTGGCAACATCATGCTTTGGGGGTGCTTTTCAGCCAAGGGGACGGGACAACTCCATCGTATTGAGGGAGGATGGGCGGGGCCATGTATCGTGGAATTCTGGACCAACATCTCCTTCCCTCAGTGAGAGAGCTGAAGATGGGTCGAGGATGGGTGTTTCAGCACGACAACGACCCTAAGCACACCGCCAAAGCAACAAAGAGTGGCTGAAGAAGAAGCACATCAAGGTTCTGGAGTGGCCTAGCCAGTCTCCAGACCTGAATCCAATTGAAAATCTTTGGAGGGAGCTTAAAATTCGAGTTGCCAGGCGACAACCTCGAACCTGAATGATTTGGAGGCTGTCTGCAGGGAGGAGTGGGCCAACATCCCTGCTGAAATGTGCACAAACCTTGTCACCAACTATAAAAACCGTTTGACATCTGTGCTGGCCAATAATGGCTTTTCTACAAAATATTAACATGCTGTTTGTCCAGGGGGTCAAATACTTGTTTTTCCTCATCAGATGGTTATCAATTTTAATAAATTCATATGATGTGATTTTCTGGAATTTTCTTTGGGATTCTGTCTTTCACTGTTAGAATGTACATATGATTAAAATTATAGATCGTTGCATTCTTTGTAAGTGGGCAAACCTGCAAAATCAGCAAGGGGTCAAATACTTATACTTATAATATACTTCACTGACCCTGCTGCTGCTGCTGTGAGCCCAGGGAGCCAAAATCACAATTAGTACCAGCTGGTAACTAGCCAACACCTCCCAGCCATTTAACACCACAGTGGCATTTTCACTAGATTGTTATTACACAGTTGCCATGGTACATTTTTTCAACAGCCAATATAGCTAACTTAGGCTAAGATTTATGTAACACCTGCTGCTTTATTTAGTAACTAGCCACTAGATTTGCTTTCAATATTTGCATCTGCCTTTCTCTTATTGACAAAATATACTCAATTAAATAACTGAACTTCAAACTAAAATTCACCCGACAAATGTTCCTGTCTGTGTCTGTAAGATTATTCCTTACCCTAATTGATCACAATTTCCTCAAGCAAGTTAGCCAGGTGTAGTATGCTTGGATGCAGCTCCATTTTCTTGTTTAGTTATCAAAAGTCTCAAATCACAATATATTTATAGATAGTGATACTACGTTTTTCTGAAGTACCAATAGTCATAAGGAAGTGTTCTTTAACTATAATGAGGACAACAGTATAATGCGTATCAGGTGAAGTTGAGATAGCTAGAAATTTAGTGATTTAGTGAATTTGTAACTTGAATATAAACATTTTTTTCTATATTAAGTAAAGAATAATCAAGCTATCAATGCCACGTGATGCATGCAGCTTCAATCAAACCCTTGTAATGTAAATGTAAGAGAAAGGCAGATGTGAATAGCAAAGTGAATGGTTAATTGTGTAATAAATTGTTTAAGTTAGCTCAAGCGCCTCTACGTTGAAGGGTACAGAAGATTGTTTTATTGGGAGCTGACATTCTTTTTTGATTTCTCTGCAGATGAGATGTTTTTCTCTACCCCACTATTTTTGTGTTTGAGAGCGCTGGGAATGAGCTGTCCATCTTCACCAACAGGGTCCGAGCGTGCCGAGAGACAAGCCCACAGAGTGTCGGTTAGTTTGTTTGCCTTTCTCTGTATGTTCTTCTTGTCAGTCAGCCTCTGCCTTCCTTCCCATCTGTAGCTGTCCGTTTGTCCGTGAGTCCGTCCACTGTCTCCTGTCTCCTGTCTCTGCTGACTGGGCCTTCCTTCTCTTCCCCACACACAGCCTCTTTGGTAAACAAACATCAGTCCTTCCCTCTCCCCCCTCTCTCCGAGTGTCCCTGGGAGCCTCCTTGCATAAAGCAAATAATGTCATGTGCTACCACAGCAAACTACCCCCCTCCTCCTCCTGTCACCCCACTACAATGTCTCCTCACCACAACACACTCAAACACACATGACAACTAGAAAGCAGTGAACCCTATCAGAAATCGCACAAGCCAGGAGAGAGAGTCATTTAGAACTGAGTACAAAATACAAACATACACTCTATCACCTTTTTTCCTCTCCATACATTGACCCCCAGCAAGCAACAGAGAGTTACTTATTACTTTGTTAAATCCAATCGCAATTAGGAGGGATTGTGTGATTCAGAGCTCAGGGGGCACGTTTCCCCTGATTTACCACAATCCGTTCAATTAGAAGCAGATTAGTACCTGAGGGCTGACAAAGAGGTGATTTAATTAACCTCAGCCTATTAGTGGGAGAACATTGCTTTTGTTTCTGAGAAGCTCAACAAGCCACAATAAACTTACATCTTTAATGTTTCACATGATGGATGATACAGCTACTGTGAGCACAGATGAGCGGGGGCTCTGAAAAATACTAAATGTTTTTTCATTTCTATTATTTTAGTACAAATGCAACATGAAACAATACATAATATTGTTGCCTACTTCATCATTTACTGCGTCAGAATTCTACTACTGCAATTTCTGAAATTTTTCGTCATTTATAAGATCTAATCTGCAGTAGGTCAAACAATATAAGGACATGTCATGAACATTTGCCATATGACTTTAACTTTAGGCTGATCGACGTGCATATAGGGCTGGGAATCTTTGGAATTCTCACAATTTGTTTCTGATTCTTGGTTTCACGATTTAACTCAAAATCAATTCTTCATTCAATATCAGCACCAGGAGCTGAGAGGAAAAGTGCTTTGGTGTTGCCTTAAAAAAATGGGTGCTATAATAAATTTGGAAGCATGTAAAAGAAAAGACAGGTGAGGACAAAGAAAAGAAAAAAAAAGGGAAATAAAGTAAAATAAAATTAAATGAAGAGCTGAATTCTGAAGTGTTTCAGAAACAGACATAGTCCAACCATAAAACATTATATAACCGGTCCCTTATCCCCAGTGGCTGCAATAACTGTGAAAGGTTGATTTGATCCAAATAAAGCTTTTCTGAACTACAAAAACAGGTGGTAACTTTACATTGTTCGCTGGCCTAGTATGTCCTCTCCATCCCCGGAGCATGAGTGGAACCAATTACGCCTGTGGTTAGAGCCACAGTGAACAATCCTGACTCATCCTCCAGTTGATCAACTTGCAAGATGAGATGAATCTGTTGGGCTAGTCTTTGCCTTGGTTACTGAATACCCCCACACTCAAGTTAGCAGCCACTAATGACGGCGCCAAACTGGAAATAAGTCGATACCTGAAGCAACGGATTTCACTAATTAATTTGCCTTTACATTTATTTGGAGGGCCAATTGAGAAGGGGGTGTTGTTTAACACAGGCTTGGAGCAGACTGATTAACCCATACTTGGAACCTGTGTGTGAAAAACAGGTCAACAATACGAGCATGCTTCACACTGAGTAACATAGAACACCCTCTCAATTTACGTGCTGGATTGGAGTGAAAGCAACGTACGCTGACTGCTCAGAGAGGCAGAGGAGATTTATAACACCATTACTTTACTAGAAAAAAGCATGCCAACTGAGCCAATTTAAAAAGGTGAAAATAAACAGAAACCATCTTTAAACATACACATGCATCTGGCTGATTATGTATTCACTATTAGGCTCACACGTGCAGCAATTCTTAAAAATACTAAATAAATAAACAAATAAACTGAAATCCGCCACTGCTGGAGAGGGATCAGGATTTCTAATGAACTATTGATTGAAACTGCACATAGGTGATTGCAGGAGGGCACATCAAGACCACTTCATCCATCAGGCCTGTCAGAGCTCCGCAGCAGGAGCACGAGGCAACAACACATCATTAAAGATGGCGGGTACTTATTCACACATAACTCACACTATTTGGAACCGCTAAACCCACAGCCGTGCCCCAAGTCTGGCTGTGATTTAGCAGCACTTCCTGCAGCAGGCATCAATATCAATTACTGTTGCTAAAAGATGTATTTAGGGAAGGGAAGAAAAAATCTGCCAGACATTCATTTAGTTTACAACCCTGGTCTTGTAGCAATCTAATTACACCAACAGTCTTGAATGGCTGCCTTCAGTTAAAATGGGAGTCACAACATGCTGTCCAGCCTCAAATGACTGATGAAGGAATAGATACAAAAACCAAAAGGGAAATGCAATTCAGTATACGGAAGAAAAAAGGAACTGACCTGGTGGGGATGTCTGTCACCCAATATTATAATTTAGCTGACCACTTTTCACTCCTTTTTTTGCACGCATGCATGCATCCATCCATCCAGATTATTTTAGCAAATCTCTCTAGCATCAGCTGATGTGGTGATTTAATAATATAGAATTTAACAGTTTCGAGCAAAATTACTTTTTTGAATTCTCTACCATAGGGGAAACATGATATAACGTAACACGCATAACAGCTTCTTTTTTTATGACAACATAGACATCCAAGGCTGGCAAAATCTCCAGTTTTTACTAAGAGCTCATCAAGTATGCATGTTCTACAAAAATTGGATACCACTTAAAACTAACTTGATGACTTGGAAACGGTTGGGTTACTCATCAGCTTCTGAAGCCCATCACATTAAAAAAATGTCTCTCATGCCAGAAGTAAAAAAACTGAATGCAATGACAAAAGCTGAATTAACGAAAGCTTTCCATGGTTACTGGCAATGGAGAAATACTTAAAGGGAACTACCATTTTTTTCAACCTTTTCTTACGTTTTGGTGTGTAAGTGACGGATGGAAACAACAGTCTTTGAAATTGGTCCAATATTAAGCAAGATTGCTGCAGTTGGCAGCAGCAAAACAGGCTACAATGTAAGTTAAAAGGCCCATTGTTTAGCTTGAATTCACCTTCAGTAAAGTGCTTGTTTTGCCACCGACAGGCACAGATTAATATTCTAAGTGTCTGACAACATTATAGAAAGGATTACTTCAGAGATAGACCTTTAAAACCTTTTTGCAACCTTTTTTGTCTAACTAGAAACAGCTAGCGCTAAATTTACCAGACTCCATTTAAAAAAGCAATACTTTTAGCGTGTTCAGAGCAAACATATTTTCACATGTAAATCGGTAAACTATGTGTTTATTTCAACCAAAACTAGAGTTGTAATGGTTGGAAAAGTGGAAAGATGACCCAAAATGGCTGTTCATAGTTTTATTTTGTTTCTGTCAACTTTGAATGAAGTGCATTTTACGATGCTAAAATTACCGTTTATTTACATGGAGTCTGGTAAGTTTAGCAAACAATTTCACAGATGTTTTTAGCTTTAAAAAAGGATCTTACTCTTCAGCAGAAAGGTCCACTTCCTTAGAAATCCTTTCCATAATGTTGGCAGTTAGAATATTAATCAGTGACAAAACAAGCACTTTTGTGAAGGTAAGCTGCACAAATGCTCCATAACTTACATTGTAGCCTGTTTCGCCGCTGCCAACTGAAGCTATCTCGCTTAATACTGGACCAATTTCAAAGATTGTTGTTCCCATCAGTCACTTAGACAAAAAAAAAACAGAAAAATAAAGGTCCAGGTTGAAAAAAACATCTGTTACCCTTTAAGTCCTCCACTGGACAAAGCTGAGCAAATGGATTGTCGTATAAAAATATAATTGATTGCCAGCTTTAATTAGTCTTAGTGTATAGCAAATGTAAGTTGCCTGCTCATGCACATGGGTCTCTCCACAATATCACAACTGTAAAAGTACTTAAGTTGAATTCCAAACTGGTGGCTGTTATGGTTCTGTTTGCATCTCATTAACAACATGAATCAGCATGTGTGCTGTCTTGGGTTGTCTTGTGTTGGACCCCGTGAAGAATAGTCTTCACTACGGTGATGACTAATGAGGATCCTTAAGAAACAAACATCTGTGGCACAGAGGATGCCAATAATGTGGAGGGAGCATTACCGTGAGTTAAAATACTACTACATTGAAGTTAAGACTTTTGTTGACAATTTAAGTAAAGGCAGGACATCCAGTTAAATTGTTTCTGAACAGTGCCTCTAAAACAGGCTTCACTGTGTGAAAACAGAGACAAATTCATCACGACTAACAGAGCTATTTAAATAGTGCACGGTAGGAACAAGAAAAATATCTTCTGATACAAAGGTAAGCCTTCAGTGTTGTTATTGCTTCTTCTTTCAATGCATTTCTCCCCTTACATTCTGACATATCTTTGTCCACATTGTTTACATTCCTGCTGCTGTGCGTCTCTCTTACACCACATCATTTGATCAGCCACCACCGCAGAGGATTGGAACATCCACTTTGTGGTCAAACTCTGAGCCCCACATTGGGGATCAAGTCCAGACATTTCCTACTAGAATTATGGGTGGCTTAGTGTTTATATACAGCTTACACAATGGTAAATAATAAACTACAAAGAGGAGGATGGGTCTCGGGTTTATACACATGAACTCAATGAACTAATCTCAGGCAGTCATGGCAGATTTTTCTCCCTTTCCCAGAGACCATCGGACTACTTTAATACAGAGGCTCCACAGTCCTTCAGTACATCATCACACTGGTGGAGTCTCAAGAGGTTTGGTGTATGAAGCCATTAACCCGTATGAACTAGCATTAGCCTTCCTAAGAAGCACTGGTAGAGGCTAAATCGTCATCCAAGCTTTATGAGCAGATTGTTTAGCAAAGATACAGCAAATCTAGAAAACTAGATCTGAAATTGTGTTTTTTACAGATGTCATAACACTAAAATCCATTATGGGGTATTTCACTGCTTACTGCTTTATACTGATTTGATTACATTTTAAACTTGTAAAAACTGTATTCATTTAATATGGCTTAATGTTGGTGTAACCACATGTAGTAATTTGTGCTTTACTGTAATAATACACTCCCCACTACAAATGACAATAGGCAGTAATTCTGTATCTTCTACTGCTTTCTTTTAATATTGTGAGAGGCGTACAGAATATGTATGATAGTGACAGCATACAGAATGTGGGCTGGCAGACTGTAGGCAAGCCAACTCCTTCCAACTCTGGCATCTCTGATTATATTTTACAGATCTGTCTGCCAAAACCCAATTTCCCTTGCAAAGCAGCTCTTCCTTGACACCCAGAGATGAAAGACCAGGCAATGACAAGAAGCACATTCAACAACTCAGGCTTACAGGCTCCAGCTTTGCTGGATTTGACATCCACACATCAACTACAAGTGCGTACATACATATAGAGTTGTACAATATGCAGACAAATTTGCAAGCAGCCCCAGAAACACAGACAGACACAAACATCCTGCAAAAAGAAAATTCTTTTTCAGGCAATGTCGGTGTCTGGAGATGGCTCACAAGGTGTCCTGGAAATTAATTTATGGTTGGAAAAAAAGGTTTGTTTTTGTAGGCTTCAAAATCTCTACAAATAATTGATCCACTCAGCTTGCCTGTAGAATGACAAGTCTGTACTGCTCCCCCTCTCACATAAAGCTCTGCTAAGCATAATCATTCAAGAGTTCTCATTCAAATATGAAGTACCCTTCCCATGTCACTCACTTAACACTACAATGAGGGCTGAATACAGGAAAACAGTGTAGATTTCAGTATAAACTGAGCAAAAAAGCAATGAAACTGAAGCACATGGCTGGCTGTCAGCTGTGAAAAGATTTTTTTCAGGAGTTGGTTATTTGTAGCAGCATTTCAGACTTTAATGGCCTTCTACAGCAAAAATTCACACTGGCACTTTTGGCCTTGTAACTGCAATACGTGGTCTTAATATTGAGGAACTAAAAAACTAAATATACTATAAAAATACAGGTATCTTAGAACTGCACAAGTCTACAATTTGTACAACCCTAAAGCAGAATCTGGAATGTCGTCATCAGCATCATTAAAGGGAAAGTCATGAAGGTGTTGTACTGGTAGTGAACTATAGTGAAGTAGTGCTACCGTTCACAGAGACAGTGTTGGTTCATCATCTTGTGAAACCATCTGACCTGATAAGCTCCAGGGACTGCACATTAAACAAGTGCATAAAAGAACTGAGACGGCAGCTGTTGCAGTGAGTAAACCACCATAACACAGCCAGTCAGTCACGTACATGTAAATCTATCCAAGACAGATTGAAATCCAATTCATCAAACCACCCTGCAGACCATTTGAAATTCTAACCAGATTTTTAAAAAAAAGTGTAAATCTGTCTCTCCAAGACACATACAGTTACATACTGTTCAGAATGCGTGTTTTAAAAAAGTGAATAATGCTCAAAATCCTTACAATAGCTTTTAATTCCATAATATCAATGCATTGGGAACACTGCACATTCAATTCCAAATCAAAACATGACCAAAATTTATCAAGTCTGCGTTCTACCTTTAGAGAAAGTGAAAAAAATGAATATTAGGCTGTCCAAAAAATAGCAGTATTTGCATTTTTCTTTACAAACTCAAACATTTACTGTATTAACTGAAAAGTGTCAAGGGTTTGCTTTACTTTGATTCACTGCACTAATATTTATTTATGATGTCAGCCCCCACAAGTGTTCTATGGATTGAGGTCCAGGGGTTGGGCTGGCCACTCCATAACGTCCATCTGGCAACATGACCTCTTCAAGTATTGTGATGTATTGAAACTGATCCTTGATCCCTGATGTGTGATAAATAGACCCAACACCACAGTATGAGAAACATCCCATAACCACCATGCTTTACTGTCTTCACAGTGTACTGGGGATTGAATTCAGTGCAGGGGGGTCAGAGGACAAACCGTCTGGAGCCCCTAGACCCAAAAAGAACAATTTAGCTCTCATCAGTCCACAGAATGTTGCTCCGTTTCTTCTTTGGCCAGTCAATGTGTCCTTTAGCAAATCTCAACCTATTCAGTACATGTCTTTTTTTCAGCAACGGGACTTTGCGGGGGGGCTTCTAGCTGATAGCTTTGCTTCACATAGCCTTCTCCTGATCGTAACAGTACTCACAGGTAACTTTAAGTCTTCTTTGATTTTCCTGGAGCTGATCATTGGTTGAGCCTTTGCCATTTTGCCTATTCTTCCATCCATTCCAATGGTAGTTGACTGTTTTTTTCCCACGTCGTTCAGGCTTTGGATGCCATTTCAAGGCATTTGAAATCATTTTGGCTGAGCAGCCTATCATTTTCTGCACTTCTTTATGTGTTTTCCCCTCTCCAATCAACATTTTAATGAAAGTCCGCTGTTCCTCAGAGAAATGTTTGAAACAAACCATTTTGAGTGTTTCGGTGTGAATTGCACTTTAACCAGCATGCACAACAATTGCTTCCTTCCTTTCTTAAATATGGGCCATACTTGACACCTGTTTCTTCACAGAATCACTAATTAAACACAACCCTATTATTTTGAACATGCCCCTTTCAACTCCAGATTCAATTCCACAGAATGAGCAGCATGCACGTCATGACTGTTGGCTCTGTTGGTTTTCTAGGACTCTACAACACTTACTGGGAAATTATCTGCCATGTAGAATTATCACTTCTACCAGAAAATATGATTTATGAGGTTAGTGATGTTGGACTGCTATTATTTTTAACACAACTATATGTAACTATGTAAAAATGCTTCACTCTTCCCAAGAGTGACTACTTCAGTAGGCTCTCTCTGTGGAAAGTAGCCTCTACAGGGTCAATCCCCTGTGATAATGGCAGCTAAAGATAGACTGAAATTAGCCTTTGCTTGCCCTGTCTCATAAAAGCAACATGAAAAGGCAGCTCCAGCAATTTCATCACATATGACCATACAGAAGGCACACAGAGCTGTTTTACTGTGTATCTGCTCCATGGGAGAGGCGTGAGTTTGAGCCTGTGTAGACTGTTGGTATAAAGTCTGCCAGTTCAGATGGCATTCTTCTCCCCTTCCGCTATCTCTGCTATCTGTCTCTGCTATCCGTCTCTGCTATCTGTCTTACAAGGACACCATTGCTGCCTCCGTGGCTTAGTGCCTCCCAAGACTATTGTTATTGGTTTAAAGAAATCCAAACAAGCCAGAGGGTTTTTACCAGAATGACAAGTGGTGCAGCCAGACTCTCCAGCGCTGTAGTGATAAGTCTGGCGTGAGAGACTAGAGACTGTGAGGACAAAGAAACTTCTGTCTTCATAAATGCAATTAATGTGTGTGTGTGTGGTAGTTGCTAGTTTGACTGTGCACAAATTTTTGTCTTCTATGCAGTGACGTTTTGGGCAATTACCAACAGCTTCCTGTGCATTACCACCACCCTAAGGACTACACTAGAACCAACCACTGATTTTCATGGAAAATGCGTCTAAGTGTAAATGTAAAAGTCAAGTGCAAACAGGGCCATAGCCTTTAATCTACCGATTTTTTGGAGTTACACTCATTTATAGTCATGCCACTAATATGCTCTTGTACTGGATAAACACAATCTGCAATAAAAACATTTTCAACAATAACATGGGTAACTGTTTTCAGCTTTTGATGAACTGTCGCTTTAAATAAAAATTAAAAAATTGATCTTACTCGCTCGCTGAATTCTGGACAGCTAATGAAAATTGTCTAACAGTACCACTCAGTGCTGAACTAATTGCTCAGTGGAGCTTTCAATCAACACTTGCACCCAATTACAATTCCCCCCCCCCCACACACACAGAGACAGAGAGAGACAGAGAGAGAGAGAGACTCAATTCTTGCTAGTTCATGTAGCGTGATAGTTATTGAACTTGCCAAGCAGACAAAGGATCTTGGTTTGAAACCAAGACTACCTTTTCACTCCATAGGTATGTTTTTCTGAGATAAACTTAAAAAGGACACTTGGTTTAAAAATGTTTTTGTTAAATAGTGTTTTAAAGACATTTGTGGTTAATCAGGCAGAATGCAATGGAGAGCGTAAAGGCAGTAAAGAGAGAAGAGAGAGAAGAATTTACCACACACACCCACTGCCAGATTTAATTCAACATAACGACTGCTCAGTTTGAACTTAATTCTACAACCTTGGTTTTAAACCAGTGGTCTTCATTTCAACAGGAAAACGTGTTTTAGCAATTCAGATTAAATTAAACTTGATTGTCATTACACAGGTACAAGGCAACGAAATGCAGTTTAGATCTAACCAGAAGTGCAATAGCAGCAAGTGCAGGATATACACTGGTTCCATAAGTGCAGGACATGGATATGTACTGAATAAATATAGAGATGAATACTATTATAAACAGAATTTTACGGATAGATTTGTCCTATGAATATAATATATAGATAACTAGTATCGTGAACATAATTTACAAATGGATATATACTGAATATAATATACAGGTAGAATTTTTACAGTTATGTACAATGAACATAATATACAGATGGTTGTTACTATAACAGAGTTTACAGGTGAATATGTACTATGAATATATAGACAGATGGCTATTACTATAGACAGAATGTGAGCATAATATTCAGATGGCTATAACTAAAACAGGATTTTTACAGATAGCTATATATATATAATAAGTTAGACTAAAATGACAATGGATTTAAGGTAGTACAAATAAGGTTTAGACAGAAACTATCCAAATTAAAGTGCAGTGGAAAGTAATTGCATATTACAGTTAAAGTACAGTATTGCAAATGTAACAATGGTGTAAACAATTGGTACTGTAAATAAACAGTTGGCAGTGCAAATTGATATTCCAGTCAAGGTAAGTAGTGCAAGATGCATATTTAAACAGTTGTTACTATAATAACAGTCAGCAGTGCAAGTGAACATTATAGTATTGCAAATAACAAAATGGAGGCAGGTGTGAGGAGGGAGAGGAGAATCTATCAGTATATTTAAGGATCCATATTAAATTACATTACCTAAATTGTGATGATGATGATGATGATGATGATGATGATGATGATGATGATGATGATAATAATAATAATAATAATAATAATAATAATAATAATAAACTAAGGGATACTTTACACAGTGTTTCCCACAGGTTGATTTATGTGGTTTGGTAAAAGTCTGATTTTCCAGCTCGCTCTGTTAGTGGTGAAGGAGTTGGCTAATGCTAGCAGTGCTAAGGCTTACGCTACCAATGCAAACGCTAATACTAGCGATGCTAAGTCAACATCAGGACCAAATGTTAGCAATTGGTTATGGCAGATCCAGAGTGGCTCTGGGTGGATCTAATATATTTTAAACTTCAACAGAATGCCCGCCTTCAAGGAAGTTAACACTTGTCAATAGAGAGAGGCCAGACTCTCTGGACTAATTAAATGGACCGGAGTCTGGTAGGACCAGGCTAATGTACCAGCATATGGTAGGACCAGGCAAATGGACTAGATTCTGGTAGGACCAGGCTAGGGTGGCGCAGGATATGACGGTGCGGAGTGCGATGCTAGGTTCAGTAACAAATAATGTTAATACAGTTCACCCCAAGGCAAAACCAGCAGCAGCATGCAACTAGCCTGAAGTTCAGCGTTGACACTGTCGTGCACGCAAAGCACAACTTCACAATAGGGAGGGGCTGGAGACCGCTGGCCTGTGTGTGCCTATTGGCCGATACAAAGTACTGATCCAATACCAGTGTGTCATTTATTTGATTATGTTTTAACAGCTGTATACTACAGTTTTGAGAATGAGACAAGAATTGGATTTCACAGATTTATCTCATTCCGTGTTTGTAGATATTTTTGTCAGATGTTACTACAGTATACTGAAGCATAATCATGTAGCATTTCATAAGAGCCAAAGGCTTTTATTGACAATTACATTCGTTATGCAAAGAGTCAATATTTGCAGTGCTGACCCTTCTTTTTCAAGACCTCTGCAGTTCGCCCTGGCATGCTGTCTGTTAACTTTTGGGCCACATCCTCATGGCTGTCCATTCTTGCATAATTAATTCTCCAAGGTTGTCAGAATTTGTGGGGTTTTATTTGAAGATTGACCACAAGTTCTCAATGGGATTAAGGTCTGGGGAGTTTCCTGGCCATTGACCCAGAATGTGGATGTTTTGTTCCCCGAGCCACTTGGTTATCACTTTGGCCTTATGGCTAGGTGCTCTATCACGCTGGAAAAGGCATTGTTGGTCTCCAAACTGTTTTTGGATGGTTGGGAGAAGTTGCTCTCGGAGGATGTTTTGGTACCATTCATTGAGTGAGCCCACTCCCTTGGCTGAGAAGCAACCCCACACATGAATGGTCTCAGGATGCTTTACTGTTGGCATGACACAGGACAGACGGTAGCACTCACCTCGTCTTCTCCGGACAAGCTTTTTTTCCAGATGCCACAATCGGGAAGGGGATTCATCTGAGAAAACTTTGCCCCAGTCCTCAGCAGTCCAATCCCTCTACCTTTTGCAGAATAATAATCTGTCCCTGATGTTTTTCCTGGGTGGAAGTGGCTTCTTTGCTGCCCTTCTTGACACCAGGCAACCCTCCAAAAGTCTTGGCCTCACTGCGCGTGCAGATGCACTCCCACCTGCCTGCTGCCATTCCTGAGCAAGCTCTGCACTGGTGGTGCCCCGATTCCACAGCTGAATAGACTTTAGGAGACGGTCCAGGTGCTTGCTGGAATTTCTTGGACGCCCTGAAGCCTTCTTCACAACAACTGAACCTCTCTCCTTGAAGTTCTTGATGATCCGATAAATGGTTGATTTAGGTGCAATCTTACTAGCAGCAATATCTTCGAACAATAAGAACATTGATTTCATGCACCACCCTCCTTATAAAGCTTCCAGTCTGTTATCTAACTAAACCAGCATGACAGAGTGATCTCAAGCCTGGTCCTCATCAACACTCTCACTTGTGTTAACAAAATATGTGATGATGTCAGCTGGTCCGTTAATGGCAGGGCTAAAATGCAGTGGAAATGTTTAAATGTTAATTTTTATTGAAAGGAGGGACTTAGCAAATAATTGCAGTTCATCTGATCACTCTACATAACATCCTGGAGTACATGAAAATTGCCATCTGTTTTGAGGCAGCAGACTTTGTAAAAATTTATATTTGTGTCATTCTCAAAACTTTTGACCACGACTGTACTATTCCTGTATGGATATGATAGGATTTTTATGTTTGCCGTCGGTCTGGTACAGGTTAAACTCTTGTGCAACATGAACAATGATTGCCTAGAATCTTTTATTATCCAGACAGTCATATTGACATTGCCAGTGATAATGGAAAAAGAACATAAATAAATTACTTTAACGTAGATTGTCTTTAGGGCTTTATCACGTGGCTTTGGATTGGTGCATAAACTCCAGTACTTCCCAATACAAGCGTTTTAGTCAGTATCAGAAGATACCGATACTGGTATCGGAACATCTATATGTGTGCTGTAAAAAATATATTGTTGATTGGGAAAAATTTAACTCGGATTTTATCTACCTGGGTGGGTCTCAATCTACCGCCCAAGAAGAACCTAAATGGGAAACACCACTTTAAACTTTTAAAACCTTTTAGAGGCAAAGATATTTGCAAATATATTTTCAAATGTATTTTCTCTGGTTGATTCCAGTCCTAACAGTTAAAAAAATCATTACATATCACAACGGTTTTGGTTTACAGGTGGCAGGGAAAGAGAATAATGACAGTAATTAGGTTATACCCATTCAAGCCTTTGCCAGATTGTTTTATTAACACTTCTGAACCATTCCACCAGCACTTTCATGCACTCGCAAACCAAACGTACTGTATGAGTGTTCACAAAATGCTTGAGACTACTCAAGTCAAATCTTGACTTCTGTGGGTTAGTTATACAACTTCAATATAATGCTTCAAAACACCACACTCCTGCTTAACAGCATCTGGCCAACCACTGACTGACTTTCATTGCTTTGGTCCCAACCCACTACTGCGGCCACAGCTCTGAACCTGAACATCCACACTGATGTATTCATAACCCTGAAACTGCACAATGGGGACTGAAAAGGGCTGTACTCAAAATACTGAAAGAAAACAGTTGGCTGGGATTGCCTCCATGCAGCTTAAATAGATTGTTCCAAATATGTGAAATCCATAGGTTTTTACAGCCACATACACTCGCATGCACGGCCTGAACCACAGAACAGAGAAGCTCAGGGGCCTCATTTCTAAACGTAGCATATGCAAAAAAGAAGACGTACGCCGCTCTCTACGCAGGAGTTGGGATTTATAAAAAGAAAGAAAACTTGGCGGGAAAATGTGCGGTCTTCCACGGACACTCTGACCCGGCGTACGCACAGAAACGGGGGAAAGGAGAAACAGCGACACTGACGACAGATGGATGACCACTGTGTAAAATAAATTAAAACATTGCTTCTCATTGTTGAAATGAAGAATTCACAAAGCCATTTTTACAATTAATATCCTACACAAACACGTGTTTGATCAATCTGCGGTGAAAGAAAGACAAAATAAAACGAGATATCGTAGATATATTTGCGGAAAAAACCTTCACATGTTCTGTAATTATATTGGCATGTTATGCAGTTTATTCTCATGATTAACAGGACAAATAATGTTTACACTGATGCTGCGGAGCACGTCGTTTTAATATAGTCATCATATACAGTATCATAGTGTTTTATACACTGTTTATTTTTATAGCTTTAGATCTTTTTTATTGTAGGTCTAAAGCATGTTTTAACCATTGTGAAAGGTGCGATAGAAAGTTCTACTAATTACATGCTGCTTGCGCAGAACTATTTAATAACTATTTAAGAAAATCTAAAATTTCCTTTGGGATGAATAAAGTATCTATCATGGCTTTGCAATGTTGGGAGATGTGGCAAATGGAGACCGACAGCAAGAAGACTTTCTGACAAATGAGGCCGAGTGGCCTCAGAACCGGTCCCCACATCCTCGAACTGTCATGTTGGATCTCTGTGCTGTTTTGGGCCCAGCGTTACAGATGACCACTTGGAGAAACCACGCTGTACCGGCGTCGTGCCGACACCTGTCCCACTTCAAGGGGCGGTCAGCTCCGGCGTCCCGGGGCAGAAACACTTTCACTGTGTAGCGCAAGGCATTTTTTGCATCAACTTTAATATCGGAGCATTTATTTTTCTAATTTGGGCCAATATCCAACCTGATGAGGCTGTGGCATTAACTGCGTCTGCAACATGATACAGTCACTCTACAGCGTTCGTGGCATTAGTAATGCCCACACTGTTTCCGCCAAACATATTTTCCTCTTTTCCACCTCTCTAACAACAACTTTACATTAAGTGAAAGTCCTTTGCTCTGTTTGCCTCTGTGCACATGACGTTGGTATAGATGAATATTAATGTTGGTCTTTTCACTGACAAAGCTAAGCCACATTTAGAGTCAATTGTGATTTACAAAGGGAATCCGGCAGCAGATTAATAAGTCTGAAAATTTCTGTGCATACTCACATCGTATGCTTTCGGCCGTATGCCACTTGTTGCCACACTTTTATAAATGAGGCCCCAGATTACGACACACACAGAGGGAGTGTGACTTCATCTCTGCTCAGGACCCCGTTAGTTCACTCTATCTTTACAAATCAAAGTTGTTTGCTGCACTACTTATGTTCTAAATATTGTGTACTGCCTTTAAAAGATAATTTGGAAACTAAAAGAGGTGTGACGAGATCGGATTCCACAAGATCTCGCAACATAAAAGTGTGTCAATATTTCACGTTGAGGGGAAAAATTGTCTTGCAATATCAGTACGCAAGTACAGAGCTACAGCCAGCATGACAAAGTCTGACATTGACCTCGATATTAGCACAGACGATGCCCGTTCTCCAAAGTTGACTCTGAATTTAGTTCTGCAGAGCGATAGCGGAGTTGCCCTTGGGAAAAAAGCTTCCTGTAAAACCCAGTGTTAGAACATTATTGGTTACTGCCACTCTCTCTCTTCCTCTCGCTTGCCCAAGACAGGTCTTAAGCCTGGCAGTTGTTGTAAAATGGTCACAAATTGATAGTAAAGTAGCAATTTTCTTGTTTACTGCTGCAATGAATGAAATGCAAAGGAGAAAAAAGCATCCGTCTCCATAAAGAATGTTTGACAATTATTCAACTGCAACCCAATGAATCCTGATAGTGACTACTAAGGTCCTTTTAAACTCATTTTTATAAGCATATTTCATCCCCTTGATGCTTCTCATTAGATTTAGAGCTACCTTTCAAATTTGTTGACGAAATTTTGGGATTACACAATATTATTTTAATTGGCTCACAGATCACTTGGGCAACTTTAAAGAAGCATAGAGATTCCAGTTAGAAAATTTGTTGACAATGTCGAAATTATAGCTATAAAAATAAAAAAAAGTGTTAGCAAATCTAGTCAGATTTCCATTCATAATGTCGAATAGGTAGCAGTCTTATTTCTCTTTTCTTTTATTAGCAGCAGCAGGACTTTTCTAAATCGGTAATAGAACTTGCATAGCTAAATGGAGGCAGCCACGCTGGGCTGGATCCGTGAGCAGAGTTCTTCTTTTCTCTACTTCCTCTCTACCCAGTGTTTGAATATTATATTTTGGTCAATCTGCCAAGAACCAGTTCACTACCACACAGTTTGGCCCTGCTCTCATGCAGGACCACGATATTCTGGGTCAGCACAGTTATCCCCAGCTGTGAGACCAGAGTGCAAATGCATATCATCATGGTTCTGAGCCCAAGAGAGCAGCTTAAACGTGCTACTGTTTACCGGGACCAGTAGAAAGTGAGCACTGCAGCTACCAGCCAATCACAGAGCCACTGTTTTGTTTAGACTTATTTATAATCAGACAGTGTCTGGTGGACTGCTGGGAAAACATTTGATAATAGACCAAATCAAGGAATACAAATGGTATAATTATATTATTGTTAATATTAAGTAATCTAAATGGCCTAATATCGGGCAAATAGGCTACATAGGTTTATCTAACCTTTTGGGGGGGATTGTGAAGAGCAATATCATTATGTTTCATGCTCCGTCTGCATAATGGTCCGCACAGGGGCAATCAATGCTTCATTTCACTGAAGTCCCTCTGAGGGAGAGGCAGCTCAGAGGAGGAAGACAGAGTGGCAGCGAGATAGACAGCTGCAAAGATAGACAGCACCAGTCTCCAGCCTGAGCCCTGTGGGAGAGTCGGGATGACGACGGCCCCGCAGACACTGAGGAGCTGTTGACTAGCAGGAGCTCACACCTCCAACCTCCCCCCCAACCCTCCTGTTCCCAGTACTGCGGTTACAAGACCATTTGTGCTGCACGGAAAACAGGGCCACCACAGAGAGAAGCACTCCACTGTGACACTGTATTCTAATGTACAGGCCGCGGGAGACATGGTAAGCAACGGTGCATTTACGCCGCCACTGTACTCTATATGTGGATTTTTACAGACTGCAGAAGCAGCAGTAAATCACTTTCACTACACGTGGAGCTGTGCCAGCTGCCTTATCTAATGTCAAGTGTCTCGAGGGCACGAAACCAAACAGTTTCCACTCAGTAGGAAACATTAAGTTACAAGGACACAGACTAAGCACTTTTTGTAAAGAAGTCAAATATTAAACATAAACCAAGTCTGACATAAATAACAAGTATGCAGGGAAGCCTATGGTGTAGATATTCATAAATACTGCAACACACTGATGTGAAGTATGTCATCACATATGTAGAACATCAAAGTTTGGAAACAGCACATTTCTAGTTTCCACTTGACAAGAGACAGTGAAGATGTGTACAATACAATGTGTTGTGTAAAATAACTCAAATAATGGTGTGCTCAGCAGTACAGGCAGGTTTGGCTGTCAGGTAAACCCAATGAGGCTGAAGAATAAAGACAGGCCTGGATAAATGTCTTAAAACACTGGAGTTGGAACAGCCGAGCGGATTGAACCATTTAACTGATGCTTTGTCTCCTGTTGAAAGTGGGAAAAGACTGGCAACCAACAAACCCCCAGTGTGTCTGTGTGTTGGTTAGAGGTGGAGGAACATCAAATCTACCTGAGAAATCCTTTATACTGAAGACAAGCAATTCTATTAAACAAAGGCCCAATCAAAATGACTTATTAAATTCTGTAATTATAATATATTTAAATGTGATCCAACTCTCCGTAGTTGATAAGCATCCTTTACCTTTTTAAAATCAGGCAGCTTAACTTTACAAATAAGTATTACGTGTCCTAAATAGAATCAGTTTATCATAAACTATCAGTTGCGTTATCATCACAAGATTTTCTCAGCTGCCATTTTTGTATCAGAATAATCCATGCTGATGAATCAGAGACAAAGCCAGAAAGGCTGAAGTTCTGTGCCATATGCTGCCAATATCATTTCATCACCCAAACAGACAATAAGCTACAGTATATAAACAACACCCCTGACAGACTGATCTGGGAGTCTCTCTCTCTACTGCTGATGCAACAACAATGACAATTCATTTCTGTGTGAGCCAAACCTGCCATACAGAAAGCTGATTGTTTCATCTCAGAGCTGAAATGGAAGCTAAGCAGGGCAACATTATGCGTTACATAACATTAGGAGTTTTGGTATCTTTAATTATATATAAATATTTAATTAATAAAAAATAAAAAAAAATAAAAGAAAAGGCACAACCAGGTTGTCGTTGGCACAATTTCAAATCACCGGGACCCAGGCGCAGAGCTGTGGCCGTGGGAATCAGAAATTCAAAGTGTCTTGCTGTCCAAAGCTGCCATTTGTCTGCTATTTAATTATTAAATTCCCTTCCGAGACTTTTTATGCAAGATAGAACCACATAGAGCTCAAATATGGGCCTTTTTACGAAAATTGATGGCTAATTGCAAATGTGGTCCAACTGTGTCAGAGTTCAGAATCTCCACAGTCTGACGTGACAGCGGGCGGGTGCCTGCTGGGGTCGCTGGCTTGCTGCCCGGCATGTCCACCTTCACAGACCACGCTGTGAGCTGGCTGGAGCTCTATCAGGAGACTTGCGGACAAGAGGCGTTAATATTATCCATTATAAGATTAACTGGAACGTGTTTTTTGAAGTTATAAATTCTCCACAAGAGATTGCGGGCGTATTAATGCTCGCTGACCGTGTGTGTGTGTGTGTGTGTGTGTGTGTGTGTGTGTGTGTGTGTGTGTGTGTGTGTGTGTGTGTGTGTGTGTGTGTGTGTGTGAGTGACTCCAAACTTGTGTTGCTGTCATGTTGTCATGTGTCATGTCAAGGGGTCTGAGACTGAGAGCTACATGGAAAAACCAGGAATGATCCAGCAGAACAGATAAATGAAGAGGGTGCAGGATAACTGTGCTCTTAAATTCACAGAGCGTGGAAATCTTGTAAATTAAAAGTGGCGTGGGCCCAGAAATCCAGGCTTCTGGGAATCACTCACTGTCACTCTGACTCCAAATCACCACCAGCATTTCAGGCTTAAGCACCAGTAGCACACTCAGTCGGTGTAATTGGCAGCCTTGGGTTATTACAGCATGCACTACGGATAAACTGCACAAACAGGAGAAAACACAGCAGACTATTGTGAAAAACATAATACCTTATCATGGGGTCTGCTTGCGGAGTGATAAGGCCTGTGTGCCTAGCCTACGGGCTACTTCCACTCACTGCTTACAGTACAGCTGATACCCTATTAGCTGGCAAAACTAAATCCATCCTAAAACCCTGCCTTGCTACAGAGTGTGCCTGTGTTTTTTAATGTGTGTGTGTGTGTGTGTTTGTTGATTTAGCACATCATCCCAGGGTGTGTGTGAAACACATGATGTGCTAAATCAACAAGAAACATGCTGGCATTTACATAAGAACACCTTTGTCCCAGTGTAAAGCTCCAATTAACAAATCTCCAGCACACATTTAAGGAAAACACACCAATGGGGCATTGAAGCCATATAGATGGAAGTGCAAGCAGGTTTAGGTGAGCGATACCCCAGAGCCCCCCAGAGAGGGTCATACAGACAGTCCATCAATTGCCCTGCTACCCTGACCTGCCTCGGCTGTGTCAGGAGACTTAACAGACTTAACAGTGTGTCCAAAGCAGTACAGCAGAAGAAAGACCAGGGGGGACTCCCTGCTGAACACAACACACCAAGGTTCACCTCAAATTAAATGCGCTTTCATCAAATAGGCTCACAGTCTGGGAAATACTGAATTGGTTGGCTGCTTTGTCATGTTTAATAATTAACCCAAGATTATCTAGTTCAGCATAAACATTTCCTTTTTTGCCAGTAGCACACTGTTCATAACAATTATGCTAATTCTAGGCCATGCCAAATAATTTATCAAGGATTCCACTCCGGTTCCGTTTTTGCCAATGCAACCAAATGCAAGGGCTGTTTTTTTTAATTCAATCAATGGGTTTCTTAATCTTAAGACATAACGGGGCATTTTTGCATAAATAAATGTTGATTTTGCTACTCTGTCATATGAAAAGGTGGATACCAGTAGATATTGTCTGATATTATTTCTCATGTTTTCTTCTCACATGATCAACATTTACTGATCTCGATATTAGAAACGGTCATTTCCTATGAGCACAAAGTAAGCATTCCTTGATTGTGAAAAGAAATTAGGAAATAGATTTAAATGGAAAACTACTTATCACAAAATTACAGTGTGACCACGTTTACACTTGGTTTTTTAAAATGCGGTTTTAATAATCCAAACACAAGTGGACAGCTGAGACAAACTGCAGTTCACACCCGTGTCTATCATGAGTCTCCAGCTGACCATTTGTGTCATTACCGCTAGTAGTCAAAGGGCACTGCACACAGTTATTACGCCCACACTCTTGTCAGTGAGATATCGCTGTCAGCAGAATCCAAAACATCTCCTTCCATAGCCTAAATTGATAATAGATTTGCTGTTTGTCAAATGGGCAAATTATAGAGCGTTGGCGCCCTGTCACCAAAACAACAACAACCACCACATCCTGCCTCAATGATGTATTTTCCTGTTACAGCCTTGTCGAGGGCCATCAGGAAGCATTAGCCTTTATACTACAAAAGACACGTGGTCAAATGCATCTCAGACTACCTCTGCAAGTGGTTTGAGTGAGTGATCAGATCACAATGCGTCTCAGTTGTTTACAATTGTATTTATAAAAAAAAGTGTATGACGCAATAACAAAATAACAAGAACACAATAAAATAACTGTCATGTAAGTCATCAACAAAGTCATTATGTTGACCTAGGAAATCAATATTGTGTGATCAAGAAAAAAACCTGTTTGCTCACATCATATGCAGTATGTACTCCATCCCCAACAAGTCAGCCAGGCCTGTATACGTGCTGTACTCCGTAACTAGCATGACTATGTAAGGATGCGATACATATTACATTTTCACCAACTGTGATAAATTGCTTTAAAAATATCAGATAACTAAAGATGCTGTCAAAACACATTGTCAATAAAGTGAGAAATTATATACAGTATACACAAAGTTATCTTTACAAACAACACAAAGAGCTGTAGTATCTAATAAGTAAACTAAAACAGCTGTCAGATGATAACTAGTAAAGGAACTGATGCACATAATGCAAATGTGTTCATGTTTTTGTGGGAGACAACAGCACTAAATAAGTCTGCAGTTGTAATGAAATCAGAAGAGAAGCCCTCCTTGGGCAAACACTTATCCACGGTGGCTTTTTGTTAAGATGTGATGTTGTGGGATCTGGCTTTCTTTTCTTTTTCCCTACAGCAGAAGGCACATGAGCTGAATAGCATTTCTTGAAAACAAAACAAGCCCATATTTTCTTGTCTTTTCTTTCTCACGCTCGCTCGCTGACGCACACAGACACAGACACACACATTAGACACTGAATAAATAACACACAATTAGTCCCGCAAACCAAACTCCCCAGTCAAACTATGGATGTACTTTAAAGGAACTTCACGATTATGGATTAATTAACAATCAATAGGCAATTCATTGTTTATTAATAAAACAAGTGTGTTTTTTATACAACTGGCATGGCCCATAGGAATATGAGCAATACATTAAAAATATCAACTTCAATTATAACAAAGTCTGTCATTTAAAATAAAGTGAATTAAGACTTTAGTCTTACTTGTTTTACGTAACATGAGCCTATGCTGTGTGACTGACATTATGCTCTTTCTTCACTGTAATAAACCCTTCAATTCAATTCTTAAATATTTCACTTCTAGATGAAAATTGTTTTTATACCTTATGAAAGGTGGAATGTCCCTTAGGAAGATCATGAGTTTTGTTTTGATGATTTTAGATAGTAATCCTTGTCCTGAACATGAGCATAGCAGCAGTGCCTATCTGACACACTGCTGGCTAAAGCACTAATGCTTAAATATCAGCAAACTCTGCTTAAAGTAGAGGTAAAAGGTGTATTCAACCCCTCGTCAGGTAGATGGATCAGTCCACAATTTATCTATTAATCATGTTCTGACATATATCCTGTTAATATAAAGAAAAAGCAAATTTGCTCATTATGTTTTCACAAGACTTTACCTTTATATTAATAGAGACTGAGACTGAGACCGGCGTGTTGTCATCATTTTAGCTCATATGTCTTTCAAGCCAAACTTTTGGCAATAAATGCGTTGCTTTAAATGCTGCCAGAGGGTGAATCTAACATTTTCTAATAAAACACACAAACCCTTTGGCAATAACATAATTATTCATCCTGGCATCATGCATAAAGCATTTATGGATTCATCCTCAGCAATGACATAAATGGCAACTATCCCATTTGCAGAATAACAAGGTGATGAATGACGAGCCTAAACCATTATCTACAAGCAGTTTTACACTCACACATACCCAACATAAGCACACAGCAGCACATAGCTCGAGACACTTGTAGTTTTCCCTTTACTATTTCACTATTGTCAGAAATTCCCAGAAAGAGCATTTGTCACAGGATTCATAGCTTTCAAATACCGTACTACGGTCATATTCGCTTCTTCCTCCTAAGCCCAGGCTTTCATGCTTTATAGTCCTGCCATGTAAACAAGAAAACTAGGTATAGCCTGTACTATCATACTCGTTAAAAGGAAACACAGTGTATAGACAGTAACTGAAGGACTACTAAATGCATGTCTACATAGGTGCATTAAATATCACTGTAGATTGCATCTACTACATAAACATATAGAGTGCTGTTTACTACCTGGACCCGATAACATCCTTTTAGGGCTTTCTAGACCTGCAGCGAACATCTTAATTCTCTTTCCATGCACATATTTTAGCTCAATTCATTAAAGAACATACTATGGAAGCCTCTTTAACTTGTCAATTATTATACCACAAGCGCTAAAGTGGCATGGAGCAGAGATTCCAGCCAGGAGAACTTCAGCAGTGTAAAGTGTGTACGAGGAAAGATTATACTATAGAAAAACTAATCCAATATTGAGAGAGATGTATACCTGAACACTAAATTCTGGGATTGAGCGTGAGTAAAAACTAAAACAGTAAACAGCTAAAAGTAATAAACAGTCAACTATTTGCTAGAAGTATAGCTGAATAATGAAATGTCTAGATTATGTAGTACAGATGCAAAATTTACCAACAGACCTAAGCATTAGTTTTACTGAATGACAACAGTATGGCTTTATTTAATATTGTTAAACAACATGCAGTTCAAAATCAATTCAAATGAACACATTTGGAATGATGTGTGGTGCAGATTAAGGGTGGGGGACTGTTGGGGTACATCAGACAGCACCCCAGTTTGGGAACCCCTGATTTAGTCAATGTGAAAGCTAAAACTACAAAGCTGTATTTAACAGGTTCTAGTTGGACATGCCTCGAATTTTGAATGCCACTTCCAAAAGCCAAATGTTTCCATCTGCTTCAAAAGTGATAAAACAAAGCAGACGGCCCAAAATCATCTTCACAGTGGATGCTTAACGTGAACATAACATGGCAAACTGGAAATCTGTATGTAGTGGGCCTGAGTGGCTCTCATCTGAAGCAGTTTCAGTCCACAGAAACCCTCTTACTGAGCATCTAGAGCAGTTAGCTCCACAGGCGAAGGCAGGGGGTGACATCATACAGAGACACAGCCATGGAGCCTTTAATTAGTATTTAAATATGAGTTGACCTGGAAGAGATGGAACTGCATCCTGCGCTACATAGCCAAGCCTGGAGAGGGAGAACCAAGGTGTTGTGAGCAAAGCAAATTGTTTGGTATTAGCTGCAATGATATATGCCAATTTTCTAAATATTGCAAAAAGCATGTGATTTTGGATTAAGGTCTGGCATTCAGGCTAGTGTAAACAATTATTTTTAAAAAGAACTGAAGCGTGCAGTTTTTGAGCAAAGCTTATCGGAGTGCAGGAATAGAAGCAGATGGAAATGGAAACAGGGGTAGGTTGGCTCGGTTTGAAAGAAGGATCAGAGAAGAGACGGGGATCAAAGGTTCAAAGCTGCAGGTAGAGATCTCAACACGCCTGTGTCCGTAAGTCCACACAGGCCCTGCAGTACAAAGACGTGCACGCACGCACGCACGCCCACCCACCCACACACACACACAACCATTAGTATGCACTGAGAAGTTAAGCATGAAAAGAAAATCTGTCCAAATGCATCATCATAGGGCCATTACACACAAAAGAGAGAGTGCAACTCAGGCCACGGCTCTACTTCAGTGATGGCATTTTACAATCGGCCTCCACAAACATTTATCTTTTTCCCCCCCTCACATCTGTCACTGGAACATTCCAGAATAAAAACAAAGATGAATTGGAAAAGAAAATGGCCTGGGCTCTGCGAGCTGGTGGCACGCCGACCAGGAAAATGTATTTTCCTTAACTGAAGGAAGTTAATTATACGAGGATGAGGATGTGATTTGCCTCTGTGCCAATACTTGGATAAGGATACACACACTGATGTTGTTTTAGAACTGTGTGTGTCAGGGAGACTTAGGTCTTAAAGAGGGGGAACCATTAATCTAATATTCTTTAGCCTCTCCAGGTGTGCCATTAGCCAAAGATTAGCCGTTAATATAGATATAAGCTGATGGAAGAGTTGCGTGTTCATTGGTAGTTGTTGTCATTCATAAACCTCTGAATGTTTCAACAGCACTCAGTCTTTGCAGGAAGCTCAGAAAACTGTTTCCCAGCTGTCAATGCAGAAACAAGAACCTTTAGGCAATACACAAACTGAATAGAAACTACGCTTTAAGATGGACAGAGAAGCATATTTTCACGTAGCAATTCTTGTGCATACTTTTTAACAATTCTTAAATTGAGCATTGTAAAAACACACACTATATTCTCAGCACGTCCCACAGCTACGAAGTCAATACAGTTCACTGTAGCTACAAAGTATGGCTAAAATCATTGTAAAATGTGTTTACACAGCTTTGAGCTGATCACCCTCCCACCTCGATGCAACAACTCTTAACACTGCTGTTGCTTGTTGCACATTTCTAGCCTGGTCCTACCAGACTCTGGTCCATCAGCCTGGTCCTACCAGACTCTGGTCCATCAGCCCGGTCCTACCAGTCTACAACAGACTGAATGGCCTTGCCCAGTCTTTCTCCGCCACCATTAGTAAGTCACTCCCTCTGTTCGCTGATTGGACTGCCAAATATTTGGTCGGAGAAAACTCGCAAATATACCGCAAACCCAGATGTAGTACTGAAGAAAAACAAAAATTGAGTGGAGGTACGTAGGAGGGCAGAGCTAGGCTATCACATCTTCCCTACTGTCGAGCTATTTGTACTGCCTGAGTTCATACCAATGCACCGGTGTCAGTTTCTTCCTTAACGAGTAAGTCGTCGGTGTTGGGCATGTGACTCAAGTGCTTATGAGCTGAACCGTGCATCATGACATTAATCAAAAACTTTACACTTTACATATTATATGCACGTTGTTTCTCGATATGGTGTACTGGGTTACATATATGTACCGGTATACATGTACATGTATGTACAAATAAGAACATTTAAATAACAGCTCTTTTAGCTATAAACCATGACTGCTTCTTTTCTTTCCTGACTTTTTTCTTCTTCAGATCAAGTTTAATAAAACTGTTCATTTCTGTTTTCCCAGCTGTTATATCTGCCTAAATGTGTCTGTAAACGCCTCAGATCTTAAAAGGCGTACTGGGTGGATTACCACCTGGGTTCCATGGCCTGTAACTCTGTGCAGTTAGAGTCCAATCATCCTGGATACATGTTAGTGACAGATGGAAAGGCTGTCAAAGCACCAACTGACAAATCTGCTTGGAAAGATAATGTCTGTGTTGTAAAGCGTGTAACATGGCACCACAATACAGACAACTTTTATGAATTAATCTGCATCTGTGGTTAGAGTGCCACCAGCCCAGGCAAAGGACCAGTACAATAGACTAGCTCCTTGAGAAGTGGATGATACAGCTGAATGGTAGAAACCAACAAGGCTTTAAACAGGGCCCTGGCTCAGTTTGTGTCCCAATGAAAGACCTCATCTTCTGAAAATGACTGCAAACTTACTGAGGAATGATTACTGAATTTGATGAGTATCTACATGTTAGTGAACACATCCAGAACAACAGAGATATGATCTAATCTGGTGTGGAGGGGTTTAACATCCAGAGATGACATCTTATTCAATTAATGTGTCAGTCACAGGGATATTAATGCCTACCATACATCACTCTCTGACACCTCCAAAATGCAGCCAAATGAATATCTGCCATGACTGCCAGGAGAATGGAATAAATACATGTAGAAAGTGGAAAATTAATTAAAAGCCTGGAAAAGTGGTATAATTCACTAGAAAAAAATATCTGCCAAGGCAGTGTGGCACAAGTAGAGCGGTCAAGAAAAAGAAAAAGCTCTCTCTGAAAGTGTCCTTGTTCATCAACCGGCATTCTTGCAAGAACAAAGCTGTAAGAAAATGTGGCTTGATACCTATGTGTCTTAATTGTTTGAAATGTCATTTTTCCCTAGTCCTTTGGAAACAAGATGTCAATACATTTGATTTCACATTAGCCTCTTTCTTACAATGAAGTACCAATCAATGTGTTCTTCTCTGCCTGCACTTACAAGTCCTCCTCCAGACAGACTTCTGAGGGCTGTGCCAAAGAAAATCAATTGTTTTTGAAATGCTGGCAAGCCAACAGCCTCATCCTACGTACGGCATCCAAGAGGAGAAAAATGCCAGACTGTTAAACTGCAATTCATCATCTTCATTTGGCCATATACAAGAGGAATACCCTTTGTTGACATAATTTCTGCAGTTGATCCTCTCAGCTCAGGCCGGGGACCTGTCCTTTAACTCCTGTCCCACTTTAAATGTCAATAGCCATTAATTAGCTAGCTGTTATTTGTTATTGGAAGGTCTGACAACTTATCAATGAACCTGTTATCATTTTGTTGAACTGCTCGCTCCATTCAACATCCAGCCTCAACCCACACACACACACGCACTGACAACTCAATCCATAAACTATGATGCTCCACCGTGCCCCGGTTTGAACATGTCACATCTGCAAGGCCAGTAGGGGTGGGACAGATGGATGTGAAGCTGGTGCCTAAAATTAAAAAAACTGATATCTGCAGCACAAAACATAAATAGAAATTGGCACAGGCTTGGGATTTCCACAGCTTTTATGAAAACATTTCTCCTCCAGCAGACACATGGTTATACAGTACATATCCCTGTTATGGACACTTTGTCAGTGTGATGTAAAGCCTGCCAGGAAAAGCATTAAAGCTCTTTGTAATTGATTGACAATCTCCTCACTCAGCTAGTATGGTCTGCTGTTTTGTGCACTTAGGCATGACATGTCAAATCCAGTCCTTCTGTGCAACCTGATGCAATTTCTTACAACAGCCAAAAACTGGTTTGGTACTTCTTTTTTTCTGTCCCGATCTAAGCTGCAAAAGGAGGTAATTTTCCCGGGGAAACTAAACTCTATTGGCTAAGACTATTGGTAACTGTTTCAGTGTACAACTAATACACTGCTGCTGATGGTCCACACGTTCCCCTAGCCTATCCCCTACCTACTTCAGTCATTTATAACATAGTATGTATATGCATGCATAAATCTGTAATCAATAATGGTTACTGACAAGTGACAATTAAAATTTTGTTAGTGATCATTTTTCTTTAGTATTCCAAGTAATAACTAAAACTGCAAGAAGTTATGACGGGGTCCAAGCCTCATCACACCAGTCGCCCCGACGCGAGTTGACCCTGGCAACCCGGGGAGCTCGCGAAAGCGGAACCCAAAGTGTAACAGTGGGGAGGCAAACGTCAGGAAATAAAGAGGCGTGAGCCACAAGGTCGCCGGTACAGTGCCGTTGCAAATATCCCAGAGCCCCAAAGGATTTTTGACCAACACTGGTCTGTCTGATTTTATTTTCTATTTAAAAAAAAACTGGGCTATTGGAATATTTGTGCTGCACTGAGGTCACTTGAATGTTAAAATGGTCATAGGACCATAAAGACAAATAGATAAATAAAAAGGAACATGAATCTCACAGATATAATTTTTTTTAGATTTTTTGGGGCATTTTAGGCCTTTAATGACAGGACAGCTTAAGAAGTGAAAGGGGGAGGGGGATAAGATGCACCAAATGACAAAGTAGTAAACCTCCTCTAAATATGGGTGCCTGCTCTACCAGCTGAGCAATCCGGGCACCCCACAGATGTATGTTGATATCACACACACACAGCAATGACTTTAGCGCCCCCTACAGGCCGATCTATTCCAAATTTGGTACTCCCTCACTTTCTCCTTTCATATCTTCACCTGTCCTGTCAAAATAAAGGCCTAAAATGCCCAAAAAATAAACTTTAAAATGTGCATACTCTGATGTAACAAAATTCTTTTACTAACTTTTGGTCAGGTCCATCTGGAGATGCTATGTGCCAGGTTTCGTGCAGATCGGTTGCAAGGCGAAGGAGTTCAAAACAGTTGGTTTTATGCATTGATATGGCAGAAAAACCTTTAGGCAGAATGGGCGTGGCATATATCAAGTGACTCAGCTTGATTCAGTGAACACGTGGATGTAAGGTTTTTTTAATGTGAGATGTGTAATGTGGGAGTTAAAGGCAAAAACACAGTACAGCACCACCTAGTAATTTTTGGTACGTGAGGTCCATGATGTACATCTATTCTGTAAATTTAAAGCTGTTCACATTAGTGTTAGTGGTGAATCCAAACGTGGGGCCCATAGGCCAAGCCCACTTTGACCAATCAGTACCCCACTGTAAGGGGCGTCTCAGGAGTGGCGTACCCTTCAAATTTCGTCAAAATCTGATGAGCCGTTCATGAGATATAAACTTTTTGTATTTGTTGCACCCCCTAGTGGCCAATCTTTGTAAAATGCGTGGGGGCCCTTCAGAAGTTCACATTTTGTGCTGTGCTGCCCCTTAAGTGGACGTTACACCCCCCCTTACGTGCAACCTATTAGTAGGGATTCAGTCTCTCTCAGTAACCTATCAGCATGCGGTAAGGGCATGCTCTGCGCCTCGGCTTGGACACAGCGGTCTCGAGCGAGACAGGAAAGGCGTTACCATGGAACGCCCCTCATCGGACTAACTTTGTGGACACTACTGTGTGCGTGCATCAATAAGTAAGTCTGATAGCGATGTTATGTAGGATTTATGATTGTACGTTAACAACAGTAGGCTAATTCACGAGGGTGCTATTACATGTGTGAGCTAATATGGTGCATCTGTCCATGTGCGCTGCAAGATTTATGTTTCTGTTTATGGAATGCGTTATTCAGTGCAAATATAACCCATAATGTAGTTTAATCTCAGTAATGATGGTATATTAGGTTATTACTGTTGCTCTGTTAAAGGCAAACGTTCCTCTGTACTGTCGTTACGCAGATCAAGGAGATCTGATTGAGGCTAGACTTTACAGCGCCTGAGGTCCTTGTGGAGTTTTGGACCAGTTCTGAAAATGGCACACCCCCAACATGTACGGTTTAGGCTGTAGCGGGAGTTTTACAAAAAAAAAAATAGGGTTCCACAACCCTCGGGCTTGGACCCCTAAAAAGAACGAAAGAAAGATGAATTCTACACTGCAGGCCCCAAATTGCTTGTGTCAGGTCTACACGTCTATCCCAATACTAGGCTGCTCTCCCAGTCTCGCCCATATGTGGTGTTATGCACTTATGTGCCCAGTGCCATGCTGTACACTGTTTGTGCATTAGGTGAATCCATTGTCTTCTGTTTTTATGGTGTGTAACAAATTAAGTCAGAGGGGAAAGATGTTTAGAGAAACAACAAAACCTGCAGGAGCTCAGTGGGGCATTGGGAATTCAGAAGTCTTTCCAGACCTTTAAAGGCAAAAACAGTCTAAAACAGACACTGCAAATGTGCTAATTTACACAGTGCTGCTTTTGTGCTGTTCATGGTATTATCACAGGCAGTCAATCATGTAATAGACTGCGGTTAACGTGCTGAGCAGGAAGATAAGGTGTTGTTATTCTAGTAAAAAACAGTCTAGCCTTTAGGCACAATGTTGAACAGCAGTGAAGGTTGGAAAGGCAAAAAGTGTGATTGGACCGGAGCCCGATCAAGCCTGTATTAGGCAATAGATGCAGGTTGAGGAGAATTTGTCTGTGCATGCGTGTGTGTGTCTGTAAAAACAGAAACATCAGAGACTACTGTCTATTGGGAAATAATGAGCAACATTTTAAAATCAAGTATGGTCAGCAGGGGCATGCTGAGGTTAGTTACACCTTTTAAGTGAAATGGGTGAAACAGCAAAGATTTTAGAGGAGAAGGCACTCAATAATTTAGTAATTTCTTCCAGCGCTTTAATAGGTTGCTGCTCAGGCCTCTCTCAAGAAAATCGGTCTCAAACCAACTCCATTAAAAAGGACAGCTGCTGCTGTGTACTTTGATCTCAGTGCAGTGAATGAACACTCCTCAATACTTCTTTGTAATGTCTTGTACAATTTAAAGCGAAAGGGTTTAGGCTTGGGAAAATGAGCACACTGAGCTCAAATTCAGAGACAAAACTAGAATAACTTCCTGGCAGTTGTAAGCCTCCGCCAACCAGTCAAGTTGCAGTTTATATCTGCGTCTGTCCAGACTCATATAGTGAGGATTATGAAGGAATTTAATAAAAGCAAAATAGAAGTTATCACTAAATTGACATGCAAGTGTTTCCATGAATTACTACCTAGACTGTGGCGGCCCCCATTTTTACATTTAGAAATCATAAATAGAAAATATGTCTAATGTTTTTCAACAGTGATCAAATTATCAGCAATTAAAAAAAATAATGAAGCCAAGAAGCAGGTGTGGACGGGGCCGTTGGCACACGAGCCGTTCCCTGGACCTGAGCCTGCTCTGACTATCTACAAGTAAGAATGAAGTGGTCAATTGTAGAATACTTTTACAGTGCCCTAACACTACAGTATTACACTAATAATCTCAAAATAATTTCATAGTATGTGCTCTGTACATTAAATCAGCAATGCTAGAAGAAACTACACAGCATGAAACTACATGGTGCTTCTCCACTCAAAAGAATATCCAAATGCCTTAGAGCTATAAACAGCTTTATGATCATAGTCCATTTATTCACTGTTAAACATTATTTACTATTATTCTGTAGCGTTACTTTGTGCTATCATTTTCAACTCAATTCTATATGAGTAGGAATCACCTAATTGATTTCTAATGGTTTCAACAGTTCAAGGGATATATAGCAGAAAGTTTTCCTTAGTCATGATCGCAGAAATTACAGCTAGGATGGTGGATTTTACTAAGGTCTTGTTTAAAATTACACATGCATTAGCTTACACAGTGTGTATTTTAGAAGCACATCCTGTATTCTGCATGAGTGGAAAGCAAATAATGGTTATGTTGAGACTTGGTTGTAGGTCAAGACAGTCTGATGCTGATCAGAAAGAGAGCAGTAATGTGCTCTCTAATGGTCATGTTTTATTCTAACAGCAGCTTCCTATTCAGCTGCTCTCAACAACTGCTGGGCAAGTTCACTCCAAACTGCAACAACCAGCAAACAGCCCAGCAATCAAGACAACAATATGTTGTAGAACATCTACCAAAAAATACTTATCTAAAGAGCCTCATCATGAACACTTGAGCCCCGAGACTGAAAAAGAGAAATGCAAAGCTAACATATGAGGATGCACATGGCACACACAGGCCTGGGAGCAGTGTTACTCCAGCACGGGGTGACAGATGGAGAGGACTAGCATATACCTCCAGGGGTCTGACCTCATCAGAATTTAACTTTACCCAGACCGAATAAGAGGCTGGTGTGTACTTGTGCATAGTTCCATATATAGTCTTTTAACCGTGTCAGGTAATAAAACAGTCAACACAGCTCTCTATTGTAAATAAAGGGTTGTAAATGTACCTTAATATTACATACAAGAGAGATGTAACTGACATATAATTAATATAATAATAGACTGGAAAAGTACAGGATAAGATATTGAATTAAAAATTATTTAAGCTATGGAGGCAGTGAAATGCAAAAAAAGCTCTGACAAGTCTGATCTATTACTGAAGATTAAAGAGAAGACAAATCATTTCCCAACTACTTTGTAAAATTGTATTGTAGAGTGTACATTATTCTGTTATAAAGCTCTTCAATGAATGGTCATCTTGCAGTCCATACAGGGGGGGCAAACAAGTGTTTCAAGATTTATTAAACCTGGCAATTTTTACTTATTTCTGTCTTAATCAGCAGCTTTCTAATTAACCCTCAGTCATCATTTTAACACTGTCATATCAGAGAGCTGCCATTTAAAATATGCCTTCTACCGTTGGCTTGTGAACAACTTAATGAAAAGTAAGTGGGGGGGTCAAGTGGCTGGCTCAGGGGCACTTCAGAGGTAATAACTGGGCTGGGATTTCATTCTTATTCCAGGCCTACATTTCCAAGACTGATCCAGACATTTAAACCACTGACCTTTTAATCACAAGCCTGACTCTTTAGCCTTCAGGATGCCACAGCACTGTTTGATGTCCCTGCATTGGCACCTAGTTATCTTAAACCACCAGACAAGCCAGTTTGACACGTTATAAACAGTGGATGTATGCTGCTCTCTTTTGAGCCGACTGCCAATTATTAAATGTGTCAATCGACAGAAAATTGCTCTGAAACTATTTACAAGGAAAGATTAATCACAATTTTTCAAGTAAAAATGCCAAGCCGTACTCGCATTCTAGCTGCTCCAACGTGAGAACTTGCTACTTTTCTCTATTTCATATAATTGTAAATTAAATACCTTTGAGTTTGGGGCTGTTCACTGGACAAAACAAGACATCTGAAGACATCCCCTTGTAATTTAACATTATTATCTGCGATTTCATAGATCAAACAATTTGTTAATCAAGGAAATAATCAGCAGACTAATGAAGCATAGAGCCCAGCATGGTCCTTGGAACCACATGAAAGTGAACACACTTTACTGTACTGCAACACGGTGGAACATGGTCACAGCCCAGATCCAACTTTCACTGATTGTGTGTGTACAGAAATATGAATCATTACATTTGGGACACTAGGCAACAAACTGCTATTTTTAAAGCTCTCCAACAACTGTAAGCACTAATACAATGCAATATTGCCATCTCCCTTCACTTCTAGATGTGTAAGATGATACTGTATGTTTAAGTTCTGTCACAATCTCACAAAAACACTCATGTGTGTACGCATTTGCACTCACACACAAGCAAGTGGAATTTATTTTTCTCTTGCTCGTACTTGAACTCTGCATTTGTATTACTCAGTAAACCACTTTGTGACAAGATTGGTTTGTAAGTAGTGCCTTCTAAATCACTGATTTAATATTCATGTAATTTGATACTGCAATATTTTGATTCATTAGTCTGTTTTTCATTCCGCTGACTGCAGTAAAAGGCTGAAACAATTTTGATTAAAGGTAATGAAATGTCTAAATACGTACTACAATATACATAAAATTGTAAATCTGTTCTAATCAGGTTTTGGGAGGCAACCGTATTATTTCCACTTTCATTTGAATTTATAAAATATTATTTGACAGAACATATAATGCATGTTTTGATTAAATAATGACTAAAATATTTTAGCGCCAGTCAAACATGTACTGACAGTGAGTAGGGATTACTTTTATATTATGTAATATTAGACTCATGTAAGTCAAATGACACTTCATTGCTTGTATTTGCTCTTAAGAATGTTATTTTGATTTACACTGTAGAGATTATGATTACGAAACGGCAAACAGAGCTCAACACTGAAAATGAATTGATTAAAATCAATCTATCTTCTAAGCTTAATTATTTTACTCAAGAGCTATTCACTTAAAAACTCGACTGGATTTCTGAGTCGTCATCTAATAGACACACTCACACTGAACAGCCGTGCTTTAGCAGAAAACGGAAAGAACAAGAAAGAGAAAGGACGTGAATATAGTCATTCTGAATAACATGACACTGTTGAGTTGTGAAAGGTGTTGATCTGACTAACACCGGGATACAGGGAGGACAAGTGGTACTGCACATATCCTTGAGATGGGTGACGCCAGCCAACAAGAGATAGGTTTCACACTGCATATATTAGAAAGTGCAAGTCAGGTTGGGAGCCTGGCCTTGTGAAGATACAAACTATTTTCACAGTGTCTCCTGTTGAATCCAGATCAAGGTACACATAATAATAAAGAGTAGCTAGAAAATGTATGGTGAAATATTTCATGCAAAATTAACAGTTGTGCTTTGGTAATATCTCCTGTGAAATTAACAATGCCTTATAGCCACAAAAAAACTCCAGACAATTTAAAAGAAACACCTGAAATAAGGAGTGAAAACATGGTTTGACGAGTAGGAAAGAGTACGCAAAGAGCAGGAAAATGATTTGAATCACATGGTACAGTCCGTCGCAGTCACCTAATGAACACCTGCAGGAGAGTTTGGACCGATGTGTTAGACAGCGCTCTCCACTAGCATATTCCACGCCAACAAACTTAAAGCACTTGTAACAGCTGTTCTGAAGGCCAGCGCCTTACTAAAACACTTTTCATTCCATGAACCCATGTCACCCATCTGTAAGTTACCATTATAGAACAATATGGCAGTTGTGCTATATAAAATGCTCGCTGGTGTAAATCATAATTCAGAACTATGTTGTTGGAAGGCAGCCTGGGCCCAGTTTGCAGTCCAAAGAAAATGGATAGCCAGTGCACAATAAATGACTCCCACTCTGAATAAACTGTTGTAACATTGATCAAATTGCTCTTTTACTCTGAAGCGTACAGAGGCACAACAGCCACTACAGCCAGAGCTGAACATCCCTCTTCTGGTGGACGGCTTTGCAGAGCAGTACACACAACAGCAGCAGCCTCTCAGTGACACAGATAGTAATCTCTGGCTGCAGCGCTACATCTGTTTAAGTCCAGCTCACACAACAGCCAAATATGCAGACGGGAGCCAAAACGCTGGGCCAGCCCAGTCAGAGAGCCACACAATGATAAACACATCTTTACACACACACACACACACACACACACACACACACACACACACACCTTTACACACACACACATCTTTACACACACACACATCTTTACACACACACACACAGGGAGCTGAAAGCGCTACCCCTACGGTGTACTCACCTCCAGAGCTTCCAGGGTCACAAAGCCTGTGATGGAGAATCCGTCGATGATGTCCTCTTCAGCAGAAGTAGACTCCTTTCGCTTTCTTCGCGGGGGTCGAGGGCGTGATGAGGAGGGCTCCCTGTCGCCCTCCCTCTCTGAGTCGGAGGAGAAGCAAGAGACGGAGCCCTTGACATGGTTGTTCCTTATCCCATTTGATCTGCGGTCCCGATCCCTCACTGACCTTGACTTCCTCTTCTTGCGGAGGCCACTGGATCGAGGGCCATCCATGTCCTTCATGGGAAACATCCAGATAAACCCACTTCTTACAGAGAATCACACTCTTCAAGGGTCAAACACCGGCACTGCTTGACCTCCACTTGTGTAAAAATCCCCGAGGAGAATCTCCGCAATATCCAAGCGAACGGTCTTAATCTATTAGATCCAAGGTAATCATGTAATTTCCAACAGATTAAACCTTTTTTTGGAAACGCAAAACTGCATTGAGTCACTGAACCAAGCTTGGATTCCAGGCAAAGATCCACACAGGCAGTCCATCAAATCCTACGACAAGATGTGTAAAATGATCTATTAAACACGTTGCCACCAAGCTGTCAATTCTGCCAGAGGAAGGGCTTTTCAAGTTAAAGCAAATATCTGCTCTGTGAACATGTCCCGCCACGGTGCGTTGAGCAGGTAACGCCACATCTTTCTTCTCCAGGAACCTACTCCTCTTACCCAAGGTCAGCAAAGTCCCTCCTGCAAGATGAAGACACACAGAGAGAAAGAGCACGCATTTGCAATATGTTCATTCAGCAAGTTCAACTTTGCATTTAGTCAATGAGCTTTGAGTTTCCAAAAGGTGCAGTACACCATACACAAGTATGGCTGTTCCATTCTACATAACATAAGAAAAATTTTTCATTTGTGTGGATACAGTCACATCTGCTAAGCATAATGTGTTTTCTTACCCTGCCCGATCATTAAGCCCTGAGTCGAGTTGATAATGTATTGTAAGTGCTCTTTTACTAGTGCCTCTGAAGCTTTGGGCAAGCTTGTACCAAAAACTCTTTTTAATAATTAAATTTCTTTAATAAATTATGTGACGGAATGTCTACTTTGCTACTTGTTGTCTTAAGCCTTTCAACATGTAAGTGTTGTTGTTTTTGGCACTCTCTGCTAATTTTAAGTAACATACAGAGAATATGTATATCTGTTCAAATGGGAATACTAAGTGTGACAATGTACCAGTTACAGAGTACACTGGCCCTATTAGAATAATTAAACAGATTGTTCTTGAGCCTGAAATAAAGCCTTAATTAATTAAAATGTATTAAGAAAATCGACTTTGCGTTTGCTAAATACATTCATTTATAAAAAAGAAAAGGTACAGTACATTTCAGTGGCATTCATATTCCATTAGCTGTCTAAATTTACAAATTCATTGTATTCTTTTAAAATATAACCTTGACTTAATATCTCACTTACATATTCCACAAATCAAAACCAGCAATATTTATATTTCTTTCATAAATGAAGGCAGGTCTAATTGAACAGGTTTTACACACACTGTAAAGAAATAAAGACAAATGTCAAGACCTTTGATAATGCCATCCTGCACTTCACTATGTACTTGAGCATGGCATACCTTCACTGTCTGACACTGAAGGCATCTGGCTGCTTTATGATATTAGGATGCAACATTCAACAGCTTGCAGTCTTACTCTGGATCATTCTCAAAGCCTAGCCTACAGTCTAGGCCTAAAGCCACTGAAAGTCACTCTGGCATTGTAGTCTAAAACATATGGCTTCTCTAGGTGTTCAGAATATTAATTCTTAGCCATTACATCATAGAAATTGTATTCCATGTGGAAGAAAACTGAATCAACAACTGCAAATTTTTTTACCAAGCATTTCTCTGAAAAACCCATGCCTTCAAATGCTGGTGGACATTTCAAACACTGTTTCTGCATCACCACACCAACAAAAAGCAATTTGCCACAGTCACCCACCATCTTCAACTTTACATTGTCTCCTTGGACACAGGTTGTCATGAACTGTAGTATCATATGGATTCTGCAGCACACATGTAGTCCCCCAAATGATCTACTACACCTTGCAATTGTTTTTAACATGCATTTACAGGTGAAATGGCTATTAATTATATGGATAGATAACAAAGGCACATCCAAACAAGGCAACTATGCAGCAAGCATTCAAAAATATCCCATCCAAACATATGTTCTGCCTTCTAAAATCCCCAAAAAGGTAAATCAACCTTTACTGTAATAACAGTCCTAAACCTTTACACCAAGCATTATGCCTTTAACCTGATGCCCCATGCCAACACACACACACACACACACACACACACACACACACACACACACACACACACACACACACACACACACACACACACACACACACACACACACACACACAGCACTATTAGCGCCCAAAATATCGCTTATTAAAAAAAAATACAACTATATTTTAGCACTCGCCCTGTCTTTTGTAGCTCAATAAAAGACTATGTCCCTTGTCTTTGCTCCCAGTCCCTTTTTGTCTGCCTGTGCTGTCAGTAGAGGTCTCAGGCTCTGAATCCAGTCCAGCCCACAACAGCAGCAGCGGACTGGCACTGCCTCCTGCTCCGGCTCTCCAAGCTTCATTTTCCACTGTAAGACACAACAAAAGCAAGCCTCTCTCTCTCTTTTTTTTTTTTTTTTGCTCCAAGACACGTCATGCAAAACGAAGAAATGCAAACCCTTGCGAGTGGGGAGGGGCCGTCCGGACAAGTTGCCGGCCTTCGGTCACTATTAAAAGATAACGCACAAGAAGATTTGGAGCTGACAAAATAAATCCCGCAAAGGAAAACCATAAGGTATCTCCTCTCTCTCCAGATCCGAGCTTCAGGATCCCGGAGAAGGGGGACCGGGGCGCAGTGATACGGCGATGCCGCAGTGCCGCTTTACAGGCTGCACGCTTCCTCCTCGGCGCAAATAGTGCTGTCTCTGGACATCCGCCAGGCTCCGAGTTACATTAAATAATCCAATGTAGGGGATATAACGTGGAACACAGCGGAACCTAAGCCAGACAAACACATTCTGCACTCCTTTTTTACCTTACTAATCAATTTCAAACGCATGCTTTGTGTATTGCATTTGTATGGCAAAACCAATCATTTTGAATACAAGTGTACAAGAATAAGTGATAAGTTTGTGTATGAGAAGGCAACGCTAGCTGTGGTGGTTGGTCGTTACTTAATAGACCTCGGCTGTATCAGAAAAGCTGATTAAAAGTAGGTATTTAGCATTAATTAGCCTACTGAAACTATTTCAGTAGGCTAATTAATGCTAAACAGGAATTTTGAAAAGTATGCTAATAACACCTACAAAGCTGTTGAATATGCTGCATTAAACTGGTGAATAATTATGTTTTGAAGAAGGCAACAAGTGAGTAAAAGCACGCCTTTTATTGACATGTGTTCAGGGATTCAGTTCGCCAGCGTAGTCAGTTATTCTCCAAGTCATTTAGTCAAATCGAATACGTCACATGAGCCTCTGGAGGCTAATGCGTTAGCTAGCTCAGGTGGCTGCTTCAGGGACACCTGGGGCCAACCAACACGTCTCTCCCCTCAACACACACTCACAGAAACCTGACCTAACAGTACTGTAGCAATGAATAATGAAGCCCTAAATAAGCAAAGTATATTTTCGGTGTATGTACAGTCAACTATTTACCTTAGAAAGCCGCTTCTCTGCGTTGTTGGTAGGCTATCAAACCCTTGCAATCAGTCAATTAGTTGCACCTGGGGGGGTTCCGCGTGTCACTGCGTGTTAGCAGGGTCTGACACATTGTAACATTGTAACCCTATACTGTGGTACAAGTGCTATTCTTGCTGGATACAGTGACGGGTAAAAAAAAAAATATTATATTTGAGCAAACAGTTATGGTTCCTTAGCTGATCCATGACTGCTGCATAATTTATTGTGTTGATATGGTGTTGCCCTTGAAAGACAAACATGATTATGTAAGAGTGCAGCTACAAAATCCATAGAATAGTTCACACCATCATAATGAGCTGCTGGGCTTGGTGATCAGACACAAAAAAAAAAGAAGCTATTTAAAGACACATTTGGCCCTTGGAAGATGGGATAAGCATTTTTCCTGACATTTCACAATCTTAACGATTAATTGAAAAATAGTTGTGAGATTAATTGATGATAAAAGATAATCCGTTTGCGGCCATGCATATTTAGTTTCACAGTACATATAGCATGGGCTGTGTCATTAGTGCTGCCTTGTGGCAGATGTCACACCAGCTTTACACATATTGATTTTTATGTCCATGAATGCCCAAGGAATGAGCATTAACAACAATTTGAACAAAACCATGTGAATTTGTATGGTAGTAGTGGCATTACTGATCGTATGACTCAGTGGGTGAAAGAGAACGGCACTTAATAATAGCTTGTTGAGCATACAGTTACTGCATTGCCACAGCCTCATAACACTGATCAAATTTAAAGGAGTGAAAAATGATGGTGTCACACCTCTCATGAACAGGAGTCAGTGATTGTCTCAGCATGCCAATGAATGGGTCCTCTGCGAACAGGGGACCATGGGTGGGCTGTGTATTTTTAGCCTCGTTTAATGATGCAGAGGCTGAGTGGTGTGGCTCAGAGCTTGCTGAAGTGCTTTAATTCCCAGGCCCCGGTGGAACACGGACCCCACCGGCCTCTAAGAATAATGCCAGGGGATACACATGCACTTGACCCTGTCTCATCTTCCAGGAGGAGTGTCCTTGTGACAAAGTGGCATGGCCGGGAGAGACGAGCAAAGCAGCTCATTCAGCTCTCCCAGCCACCACTCATTAGGTAGGGAAGACAAATGTGCCGCCGTCCCCTCCCCTCTCCCTCACCATAATCAGCTTTAATTACACATTCGCCCTACTGTAACTTTCTCTGCCTCCACAACTTCCTTTATTGTCACACAACTCTCTGGATCTGGGGATCTGAGAAACTGAAAACGGGACTGGCATTTTGGCTACAAGAGAAACATGATTTCTAACATATTTACTGGCAGCACCAGTCTTGCATTTAGCACTTTGAATAATGATGACAGTGAAGCGGCCAGTACCTTCCAGCCTCCACAACTTTCAGAACAACAAAGGGGTCAAAGCTAATCCCTTCCACATGTGGCTTTTCCAACCTGCTATAATAATGCTCCATTGACCCCCATCTGTGACTGGGGTTATAGCTTTCAACAATGAAAAACAGAAACTGTGAAGACTAGAGAAAAAAAGACGTGAAGAACAAATAAAGCATGTTTGCTGGAGTTACTAATGCGGTCAATAATACACTTACCAACGTTTTTACCCCCAATTATCCAAAAAGTCTTATCAGGCTTTCATAAAGATTGAAACTTTTTTATGTTGCATGTATTTTCCTCATACCATGCAAGCCTGAAGAGAGCTCATAATGGGATGAAGCCCTTGGGAGAAGTCAATCGCAGGCCAGCCATTCTGCAACTGTTGTTACCCTGAAAGAAAATAAATGCACGTCTCCTGTTACAGTATTTATTTATCTCTATTTGCCAAGTCAGAACACAACACTCCCTCTCTTCCTCTAACTCAGCAGATGGTTGGTAATTAGAGAATCAGATTCACAAAATAGAAACATACACATACGCAATATTATCTCACACCTGCCTGTTAACATCCTTTACCTTTATCTTATTTGTGTTCATCTTCATCATTATTATCTCTACTTGACAGGAGGGAGACTCAAGTGGGATGTAATGACACTATGAGTGTAATGCAAGTTGAATTGCTGGGTACTTAGAGCTACAAAGAGATTCTCAATACAAGAATGAGCTCAATTTCCTCCCCCTACAGGTTTGCCTACAAGCCCTATAATAGCCCTTATTACTAGCACTGTGAGTGCAGAACAATAGTCCTCCTTACTAAGATATTCCCCTCTGTAGCTGTGCAGCGTTATAGTCACCTTGTTCTTTCCTATTATATTATCTTGGCAAATATGATTTCTCGATGCTATTAATCAAAGATATAGTAGGGACTGCAGTTGCTCGAACACATGTGGGAGGTTTAATATTCATCAACACGTGGTAAATACCCTTAAAGTGCATGTTAATACATGACAAGCACATGGCATATTCACTACTAAATTGTGGCACCGACCCCGTTCCAGAGCTGACCTAAATTATGAATAGTGTCAACATGTCCCCACTGTCAGATTAAAGAAAGAAGCAGCATATACAGCGCTACAGAATGATGGGAGAATACATTTCACTGAAGAGATGAAACTGTCCTCAGCGCATAGATGTGAATTCCAGTGATTGATCATATAAGATCAAAATGACTGAGGCTTGTACCTGTAATAATGACAGCGTGGACTGAAAAAACTCACTGGTCTTAATATATGGGGGCTGTCAAAAATCCTCTTAGCTCATGGTTCTTCCACTGGCTCACAACATCAGTCACTGGTAACTATCTGAGTTTCAGATAAGACTCACATTTTCCATCAGAGAAATGAGGAACGGACATTAATTAAATTAAAAATAAATACTGATTATGTATGATGATTAAATCCATTGCACTTTGATCACACAGCAGTTGCTATGTGGATGCCACTATGATAACATATGAAGTTTGACTTAAATATGGAATAATATCTACCACACCTGCAGTTATAAAGACCTGAAAAACAAGCAAATATTTCATAAGATTGTTTTTATGAGAACACATCAGACTGACTCTGGAATAAATGTGAGATGCTTTTTACACAGAAGACATTCTGACACATCACAGTAGGAAAAGCCAGTGGTGGAAAGTACTGTATGTTGAGGTATTTCCATTTTCTGCTATACTTTCTTCTTCTACTCCACTACATTTCAGAGGATAATATTGTATGTTTTAATGTACTAGACAATTTGACTGTTATTGTTGCTACTTCCTGTTCACACTAAGATAAAAAAGAACAAATGATAAGCACATACAATACAATGTACTGCAAGACACATTAAATTGCAATCATGTTTAAGATTATTATCATTGTTGCTTTATTTTTCACATGCTGCCTTTTAAAATTGTTTCATTTTGTATGATTGTAGTATAGATTGGAGATGCTGTATTGTTTGGCATTCTGTGGACAGAAAGGGAAAATGTTTCCTTACTTTGCATATGACAAAGTTTGAATTGAATTAAAAAAAATGTAATTGAAGAAGAGTTGTCATAATCATCTCATAAATCACCCAGGTTTATCTTGTGACCCCCCCCCACCCCGTATATAAAAACACTAGCTCCACCTTGACCTGCTACAACAGTAAAATGCTATTTACACAACCATGTGTTAGTATTAAACTAATAATGGCATATTTAATAATATACATATCAAAGAGTTATTTTTTTTGCAGAATTTGTACTTTTTATAATTTACAATAAGTACATTAAAATAATCTGTACTTTTGCTTGGGTTTAATGAATCTGTTTGACTTCTAATAGAGTATTATTTACATTGTTATACAGGTACTTTTACTTAAGTAGAGGACATGAGCACAGGTGTAAATAACACATTATTACTGGTAATGTGCATGCTGGCTTACTGAGGCCCTGAGTAGAACTGAGCCATCATTAATACTAATATACTGTTAGATATGAAAAGTCCATATATCTGCTGTGACAAAAGGCCTGTTGAAGAAGTGACCAAACAAATATCCACTACTGGGCTCTCACAAGGTTTTTCAGTCTTAGAGCTGTAGCACAAGAGTATTCAATTTATTCTGTTCAACAGCTGAATTATTTAGTTTTTAATACATGCCAGGTTTTGATGTCAGTTGTTAGGATGGTCTCTTTATGAACTCCCCTTCATTTGTAATGCCAAGGATGACCTTTAACTGCATGTTTCAGCTCTAAGAGGAAATCATTTACTCCTGTACTTTTTATATCAGTGGATGAGTCGATGCACTTAAGCTGTTCTTCTTGTTCTCTTCTCCCGGTAATTTTCCATATTTGTCATCTGTGCAAATAAACCAAAATCGCTTCCAAATATAATTTCATGGAAAAGATAAAAAAAGGACATGGAAACAGAAAATAACACAAAACCAACATGCCGCTATGTGTACTTTCAGCAATGAGGAACCAAAATACAACGTTGCTGATATGTTCTTTGAATGACAAGACAGAATATTGAAAATGATAGCTGACCTACTAAAACAACACAACAATATATCTTAAACTAACAATGTTGCGCTGCAAACAAAATACAGTAATCTCTTCATTTGAGCACCACATCTACAGCTCAATTACAGAAACATTCACTCTAACTAATTCATGAGACGACAAGTTCAACATCAAGTTCAGCCACTTGAGATAAAAGAGAATGCTTTCAGCCTGCTTTACTCGTGTTAAGTACAACCCAGGCCTGACAGAAGCATGTGGTTTCAATTCCAACATAATGAAGTCATGCAGGGTCGTCAGAGGGACTGAGGTCGGGAAAAGTGTTACAGTATTTCTGCTATTACAATGTCAAATTCATGAATAATGAGGTTACAAATTAAAGCTATGGCCTCATTCTCATACAGCCTGGTGTGTAAATTATTCCTTGGACACGGATCACTTGTTCTGCCTTCTGTTCTCTTATTTCCAAAGCTTACACTGTAAATATGAACAACATAACCATGTCTACATTAACATCACCAATGCCAAGAAGGTAATAATTTACTTGTTTCTTTATTCCCATAGCTATTTGGATTTTTGCTGGAATGTCACTGACATGAGTCCTATTAATCTTGGGCCTAGCTGTAACCAATGTCCACTGATCCTTTCCACCCTCTCCCCTGATCCCCAATATAATAAAACAATGAATCTTCTGCCCTTGTGTTTACCTTGGTATCCTGTCCTTCTCCACAGAAAGATGCAGACTACTGAAATTGGACTATTGTGTTGTTTTCTCTTTTTTAAACATAAAAAAAAATTAAAATGAAAATATGTATTTTATCTTGCCGGAGAGAAAGTGGTAAGCCGTGTAGAGGGGATGGTGGTTGTGTGTTTTTGTATGTGTGTGTGTGTGTGTGTGTGTGTGCGTGCGTGCAAGAAAGAGTTTGAGTGTGTGTAGGGAGGGGCTCTTTCTGGAAGGGGAGGCAGGGATATTTTCCAATTACTCTGCCCCTTCTCCCCCCATCTCCCCCATCTCGCAGGACAGGGGAGGCAAAGTCAAGCTTGTTTATTTGTATTAGGGGCTGTTCCCTCCTCCCTGGAGCAACTGTGCAATGCACACAAGATCACCCTAATAGAATGTGTAAGCCTCTAAATGAAGTGGATGGTAAAAGACAAAATTACATGAGAATTTAGTTTTTTTTGGAGGTGGGGGTTCCTGTGGGGAGCAATGGATGAGCGGAGGTGGTAAAGTGACAGAAAAAAGAGCGAGTAGGAGGGAGGTGAATACACTGTGACTCCATTTGATTCTCATTTCTCTCCTACTGCAACGAGTTGCCGGCTTGCATTATTGGAGATGAGTCGTTTTACAGTCATTAATTTACTGGCCCACCTACTGCAGCAGTCCATTATGGAAGGAGCTAGCGTCATCAGAATGGAACCTCAGGGGTGACTGTGCTTTTACAACGTCTTTCATTAGGTGCCCATAAACACACAATGTAACAGAAATATGGAAACTATAAGCTGTGATAAAAACAAACAGACAACGGTTTATGCAACAACTGTTTCCTCACGAATATCGCAGACTAGCAGGGAGCCCCCGGGGATAAAACTTGTAATGCACATGTTTTCTATTTCCATAATGGAAAGGCATTGTTCCCAAGGATTTGGACAGATTATAAGGATCAGAAGGATGATCTCTTTGCAGTTTACTCTCCTCTTTTATTTGGTTCCAGAATGATACAGTATGTCATCAAAAGGACACCAAATGTCAAAAAGAAGCAATGTAAATAGAAACAATATAAAAAGATGCTTATCAGACCAGTATGGTAGTAAGTACAGTGGTGCTCAAAAGTTTACATACACATGCTTAAGTTGACTAAAAAGAGGAATAAAAAAATCATGTTTTGGAAATTTATTTTAATACCTAAATTAAAAAATGAGGTAAAATCCAACCTTTAAGGACACCAATTTTCTTTGTGAATGAATAACGTATTGTAAATAAATAAATGTTCTTATTTAAAATACAGGGGTCATAAGTATACATACCCCTATGTTAAATTCCCATAGAGGCAGGCAGATTTTTATTATTAAAGGCCAGTTATTTCCTGGATTCAGGATATTATGCATCCTGATAAAGTTCCCTTGGCCTTTAGAATTAAAATAGCCCCACATCATCACATACTCTTCACCATGCTTAGAGATAGGCATGGGATACTTTCTATAAAATCATCTCTCAATGCAAATCAAACCAGGTATTAGTCTAACTGAAATAAAACCATGCCTATCTCTAAGCATGGTGAAGAGTATGTGATGATGTGGGGCTATTTTAATTCTAAAGGCCAAGGGAACTTTATCAGGATGCATAATATCCTGAATCCAGGAAATAACTGGCCTTAATAATAAAATCTGCCTGCCTATGGGAATTTAACATAGGGGTATGTATACTTATGACCTGTATTTTAAATAAGAACATTTATTTATTTACAATACGTTATTCATTCACAAAGAAAATTGGTGTCCTTAAAGGTTGGATTTTACCTCATTTTTTAATTTAGGTATTAAAATAAATTTCCAAAACATGATTTTTTTATTCCTCTTTTTAGTCAACTTAAGCATGTGTATGTAAACTTTTGAGCACCACTGTACATTGGTCTGTTTAGCATCCATTGCCATGTATTTACAGTACACATCTTTCACACTGAATCCACTTATGCTAGCTCAAGAATAACACCCAGAACCTATACAGTTTCAGCTCCTTGCACACATTTCCTGTTAAGAAACTTACTATTCCCTTTATGAAAAAAGAGCATGGTGTAATCCACAATAATGTTACGCTTCTTAATAAAACAGTTGAAATTGTTAGCTAGAAGTAATGAATAAACAATTCAAATAAATAGCTAAAGTAATACAGTTGACATAGCTAAAAGTAATAAATTAATGGTTGTGTTGGTTACATGAAAAATATTGTTACATCCACTTTTATGTAACGTTAAATAACATCCAGTTTATAATCCATTCATGAATGAATATTTGAGTGAAACGAATGAAAAGTGGCTTGTGTTGGGGCTGATGGGGCTGTGGGGGTCCACCAGACAGAAAAGGTTGGGAACCACTGGTGTATACCTTTCAGTTTCCACATGCGTGACAGCTGAACTAGAACATGTGGGAAAAAGTGGAGACCATATTCCTGTTTAACCTCTCTGTCCTCTGTGACAAGCTGACATTTCCAAATGGACAACAAACAACTTGTACATCCCAAAAGGCCAAATAATGCCAAAGCAATTGTTTTTAGATTGAAATACTGATTGGTTTGGACAGTTCTGTGTCAATTTTAAGTTATCAAAATGAATATACAAAAAAAGCAAATGATTCATCTTCCCACTCATACTCTTAACTAAACCTCCACAATTAAAAACGGATTATTATTATACACTTGCTTGGTTCCAGCAAAACTGTTATTCCACCAGTGATGCACTGACAAAGGATTACTAAAAAGCTCAAGATATGATGAAACATGAATCCTTCCATCCTGAAGCCTTCCTGAGAATGGAAGTGCAGTAGAGCAGGGATGAAGATAGCATATTAAAGCGTTCAAAAGAGCTGGAACATCAAATCAATCAAATCAACTTGTAGGATTATAGAACAAATCACCGTGACGTCGCGCTACCACAAACTCACTCCCGGGTAGAGATATGTGAATTCAGCAAACTTGTTTATTTCTGTTGTCATATTCAGCAGTAACTGTAACATTTAAAGATAAATAGTAAAACACAATGGGGCGACCTATCTGACATTTCTGCTGTGCTTATTTTCTCTGCTGTGTTACTTTCCAAACACAGCATTACCAACATCTCACTGCCGGTCGGAATGACAGCAGGTTTGGGTGGTGTCATTTAGTCTGTGGCCCAGCTGGTAAATTAGCTCTCCAAGCTAACTGTAGTGAAAGTGTTGACATATGAAAGCATTAAACATGCATTTTATTTCTGCCTGACGATCATGTTATCCTGAAATTTAGCATATTAAAGGTCCTGTGACATGGTGCTCATTGGATGCTTTTATAATAATACTGTATCTGAAATCTCTTTTATATAGACCTTAGTGGTCCCCTAATACTGTATCTGAAGTCTCTTTTATATAGACCTCAGTGGTCCCCTAATACTGTATCTGAAGTCTCTTTTATATAGACCTCAGTGGTCCCCTAATACTGTATCTGAAGTCTCTTTTATATAGACCTCAGTGGTCCCCTAATCCTGTATCTGAAGTCTCTTTTATATAGACCTCAGTGGTCCCCTAGTACTGTATCTAAAGTCTCTTTTATATAGACCTTAGTGGTCCCTAATACTGTATCTGAAGTCTCTTTTATATAGACCTTAGTGGTCCCCTAATACTGTATCTGAAGTCTCTTTTATATAGACCTCAGTGGTCCCCTAATCCTGTATCTGAAGTCTCTTTTATATAGACCTCAGTGGTCCCCTAGTACTGTATCTAAAGTCTCTTTTATATAGACCTTAGTGGTCCCTAATACTGTATCTGAAGTCTCTTTTATATAGACCTTAGTGGTCCCCTAATACTGTATCTGAAGTCTCTTTTATATAGACCTTAGTGGTCCACTAATACTGTATCTGAAGTCTCTTTTATATAGACCTTAGTGGTCCCCTAATCCTGTATCTGAAGTCTCTTTTATATAGACCTTAGTGGTCCCCTAATACCGTATCTGAAGTCTCTTTTATATAGACCTTAGTGGTCCCCTAATACTGTATCTGAAGTCTCTTTTATATAGGCCTTAGTGGTCCCCTAATACTGTATCTGAAGTCTCTTTTATATAGGGGTGGCCTTGACCAACTGCCACTTTGCTTGTTTGAAAGCCATGATGTCTCTCTCTCATGGGGGCGTCAAATTCTCTGGGCGAGCAAAACACAGAAGGGGAGGTAACCGCATATTGGGCCAGATACCACATTGGATCATCTGAGCTTTCATTTGTGGCTGATCTGGAATCTTGCCCCTTATGAGCTCATAAGATTCCAGATCGGCCACTCTGAGCTTTCATTTTCTCAAAGGATATCCAGGGCTCAGTGTACACCTATCACCATTTCTAACCACTGGGGGGCCATAGGCAGGCTGGGGGAAATGCATGTTAATGTTGGAAAACCGCATAAAGTGAAAGTTGAATGCCATGGGACCTTTAAAGGTTTCAGAAAAGCGGCAACATCAAATCAACTCATGTGAACAGATGACAAAACCTGACAGAGTTGATTATTCTGAAGGGGAGGCACCTTAGAGTTAAACTGTAAGGGGGTCAAGTTTTTTGGCCTTGCTGTCTGTGTGAGTGAACTGGTACACAGCTCACAGGTTTAGCTTTTTCTGGTTAGGTGTAATGTTTCAAAAAGCCTCTCTGGACTGAACCAAGTTTGAAATTATTAAAATCAGATGATCATCTGCTCAAATGCATGACACAAGGTTAAAATGGCTGACGATGCAGCTGCAGTCTCCTGCTCAAGAGTCTTGACTGGTTGTTGTTTTTTCATGACAATGGCCTTAGCCTGGGAAAACAACGCGAGGAGCAGTGACACCCGCTCAAGCAAAACAAGAATACACAATCTGTACGAATCAGATTTTTGTTAAAGCAAGTGGAAAATACAGTTTTATTTCCTACAAATGTTTCTTTTGATTATACATTATGCATAATGCACATATATGTGTAAAAGGACAACATCTCCAGGGCATAAATGCTTATTAACATAACAACATAACAAAACTTGCCCACTGCAAGAAAACATGCTCTGAAATCAGTTTTAATGGTGATTCTAATGAATTCCATCAACATCTAGCAGGTCAGGCTTTCTGAATTTGTACAGGGCAAATTTGAATTTTATGTTACAAGGCAAATTAAGGTTTGTGAAGCAGTTGTGACTCCTTAAAACATACTGAGGGTTGTCATGGTGATCTGCCTCTGCCTTTAAAGTACAGTACATATCTTTTGCTCTTTATCTCAGAGCTTGCAGGTTGTGATCACACACAGCGTGTAATTATGCGCAGGCCTCTCACAGGCCCAGAGGTAATGGGAGGATACTTTTGAAGGCTTTGGTGGCATAATGAATAGACTGACAGCATTGATTGTCGGCCTACTATATCTTGACACGTACATTAGAACACTATTTGACAGTAGGGCTGGAAACAGCAGCGTGCTCTGAATGGCAGGCTACAAAACAAATTGATAGACTGCTTGTGACTGATGGATAGTAAAGTTGTCCAAGCTGGCAAATACTAGACTAGAAATACTGCAAGTTGTCTTTTGCCTGCCAGATTCAGGATGAATAACCCTGTGTGACAGTTTTAATAAGCCATCCATCAATAACTATAGTAGTTTCATACTTTTTGAGAAAATGATGTTGAGGATTATTAGCTTCCATCAAATCTCTTGCCTACAGTTCCAAATTCAGGTCTCTTACATTTGTGACTGAATATCATCGAGGGAAATTGTATAATACCCTGAAGCCTGCTCTGTATCCATTTGATATCCTGTAACACCATGTAAAAGTCATTTGAACTGTATGAAATCTTGATGGGTATGTCCACACAGATGTACAATAGCCTCCCTATTCATTCCGAATCATTTGAGCTCAGCACTGAACAATGGATCTCAGGAGGAGAGTCGAAGACAAAGCTTAACATATTAATGAGAACCATGCTTAAATAATGTGAGCATGCCATTAGTCACACACATTATAATTCTCCCAGCCACATTTATCAGAGCCAACGGAAATCTATATCCCGCTGTTCTTTTAATTGCTCTAGTCAAAGAGATGCCTCCAACTCACTTGTAAGGTCAGCAGCACAGCTGTTAGAAAGCGTTTGACTTGAGCAAATCACATTTCAGAGCCGAGTAGTTAGAAAGGTGGGGGATTTTATCATTAACATGAAGAGGTTTTTAATTAAAAACAGCATATTGTGCCTTCAAACGCTGTTACATCACAGAAAACGAATCTGACAACGCTAGGGTTAAGGTTTGGTTGGGTGCTCAAACAACTGGGTTAGGTTTAGGGTAGTCTTGCTTTGCCAGACCATCCACACGCTGTGGACCGGAGGAGTCTGGCTACCCCCTCACAGATTCTGGGATGGAACACCGCAGTGCTCTGGTTTATTTTTGTGATCAAATGTTTTTTATTCAACACACAACATAGACACAACCAGCAGCATGTTACAGGTAACAAAACATACATGTAACCCCCCATCCCACACACACACACACACACACACACACACACACACAACAAATAAATAAATAAATTAATTAATAAATAAAATATAAACTATCAACTATAAACTATAAAATATAAAAGAAAATAAATTCAATTAATGAATTAAAATGAAATAAGAACTGTATACGCAAAACAATATGAGCCCCCGCTCCCCAGGACCCCGTGGGCTGGCAGCTGTAGTCACAGTTGGCCTTTTAATGGCTCTGCCATTAAAAGCCACATATCCACATTCACCTGTCTAGCACTATTGATGCGGGCTGTTGAAAATTCCATACAAGTTATGTCAAGAAAGGTCAGAAGCCATCGCTTAATGGTCAAAGTGTGTGGGGGCTTCCAGCGCACCGCCACCATTTTCTTTGCAGCTATAAGCCCGGCAAGGACCATCCTTTTTCTGACATTTAGAAAGTGTCATTCAGCAGCAAAACTGGTAATGTCATGGGAACTGTCCCAGAGACAAATGTCCTCTGTATTGAGGCAACATTTTGCCAGAAGCGTGCAACAGGGGGACAGTGCTCTGGTTTATACCAATCACATTCGTCATGGGCGGTGCTAAGCTCCGCACGAAGCTGCTGTAAAATGTTCATGTGAGAGAAAACTCCGATTGGACAGATAGTCTAGCTAGCTGTCTGGATTTACCCTGCAGAGATCTGAGGAGCAGTTAACCATAGTCCTCAGAAATCCACCAGAGGTTAGAACGCCAACACAAAGAAAGAGGAAGGGGACGGTCATACATACATTTCCTGCAGCACCAGAGCATTCCCAGAAGTGGAACGTCATGGATCTAGACTAGGTTTAGGGAAAAATGGTGGTACATGCTTTGAGTTAAAATGACTACTAAGGTTAGGAGTTGTCATCATAGTTAGAGTAATAAATACGTGGCTAAGGGTCAGGAAAGCTCGTGATCATGCTAGTGACTATTAGTTTGTACTAAAGTTTCTGTTCCAATTTCAGTCAGCAGTATAGGGTTGTCAGCATAAAACTATTGTTTAAGTTAGAGTAGCTTAAAATATTTAACACTACACTGTTGTATATTCATATTCATACTGTATGATGGTCATTTAAGAAACATATAACACAGAATTTCTTCCCTATAGGTTCTAACTTTAGCTCTAAGTGATTGCAGCGGTGTAAAGCCATGCACCATGCCACTTTGGCGGAGAATGTGTGAAAGACTTTCTGCCTGATGTATGATGTATCTAAAGTGCTGTAACTGTATTTTAAAATAAACAAGTGAGTGAAGAGTAAGAGCAGATAGCATGATGAAGTTAGTGATAGAAGGGTTGGGAAGGAAAAGAATGATCAACAAGGGAAAAGATCAGTGTTGGATTTAGATCAGAAGAAGATTACAGTGTGATTATCAAGACATTAGGCATTACTATTAACAGGGTCCTGACGAGGCAGGGCAATTGTCTGAGTAATCAGAGGATCTACAGTTTTAATGCATTAGCTTAAGAAACCACTGATCAGTGAGATAATAGGGTGGTAGCTTGTAGAGAAGTGTATTGAACTCTTTGCACTCTCTGTCACATTGAGCGCTTACTGTAGCTTGAAATCTTTTCACATGAGACACTGGTACAGCTTGAAATATATGATTCCTGTTTGTCTTCATCTATGTGCATTGCACACATGCATTTTCCCCCCATCCATCCTGACAAATGAACAGAGGTGAGTTTGTCTATTTCCCTTCCCATTATCAGCCCCTTCTCTCTGAGATGACAAGATGTCAGTCATGTTTTATTCAGTTTCATCTGTCCTTGAGCAAAGTTGACAAAAACACAAGAGAGACGGCTTGATTTTGCTCAAAAAAGAGAGAGAGAAAAGGACAAGATGAAATGTAGGTATATTTGGCTGGTATGCAGTGCTCATTCTTTTAGTCCTTGTGCAATGAAGCACTGGCATTGTTTAAATAAGGCATTCGCATAGACCTGCAAGTGATGAATTGCGCTGTCAGTCTCGATTAAATAAGAATTGAAACCTCCCTCTGAAAAACAATATCTACCACTATGGCACAAAAGCATTAAGTCCTCCTGTGCTGAAATGTCTTGATGTTGATTATAAATCCTCTATCACAGAGGATTTAACTGAAGAAGAAATATTTGGACAAAGTATGACAGAGCTTCACCTCAAAGTAAGTCTGCAAGAACATGAGTAATGCTGTTAAGGGTTTGGCTTCTGCATCTTGTTTGTATGCAGTGTGTGTTTGTGTGTGTGTGTGTCAGTGTAAGGATTTAGGGAGAATGACAGAATTGCAAGCTATCATAACCAAGCGGCTGTCAAATTATCTCTTCATTGCAATTACACTGTCATGCATTTCACCGCTTGTCTGTTAAGCAACAACCCGCTGTCTGCTGTCAAACCTTTGCCCGTCCCCCTGACAGCACAACAGCTATAGTTGCAGGTATGTGTGCCCATACTGTGTGTGTATGCTAACTATGCAGCCCTGCTAATGTAATGAGCTATGTCAGAGAAAGATAGCAGCAGAGAGAGAAAGGTGGGAGGAGTGACAAAGCAGCAGGAAGGAGGCCAGGTTTCTCAGCATAATGAAGCTGCTGGTGCATATTGTTGGTATATGTTGCATCACTTCTGAACAGAAGAAGAAGAATAGCATCTTTAGAGCTGTCAAAGCAAGAGCTTTGTTTAGGACTTGAAGGCTTTTAAAAAAATCTACTCTGCAAAGCACAATAGGGGGATGTCAACACACAAGTAGAAACAGATTATTTTAACCCACTTCACTGGGAACCATTTATTTGACTCAACTCAGTGTTGCGTAGCATGTCATTGGGGCAGCCAAACAGTTTCATAAACACCTCTGACTGCACATCTGTGCAGTAAAAGAAAAGGACAACCACTGCGTACGCCCCTGCCAAGCTAACCATGTGTCAAGAAGCACCTGTCCTTTTTTGCAGAGCTCATCCTCTGATTCATGTCAACAACCAGCTGGGAGCTGAATGAAAAGGTGGCTGTTGCCCTTGTCTATTCTGCGTAGAGACCTCTTCTTTGATCAGGTGAAACTGACAGCTCTTTTTGTCCATCATCAAGGAAAAAAGTGAAAAGACGTTGACCCTGGACACAGCAAGTGCTGCGAGAATGAAATATTAACTACAGATAAATGTCAGAGATCAAAGAGAAAAAAGACTAGATGAAAGATGGGATTAGCATTTAGCTGAATAACACACACACACACACACGCACGCACACACACAGATAATAACTCATTACATTGTTTTATCTCGAGGCGTTCTATCTAGCTTCCTGCAGAGCAGCAAACCACAGGAAAGTGTCAGTCTGTAACAGCACTCTTCAACAGAGTGGTTTAAAGAGATGGGAAAGTGAAGCGCAGTAAAAAACTCCATTATCAAGAGAGATAAAAAACACTCACATTTGGCTCAATCTAATGCTCTTTTGAGTTGTAAAACCTGCAGTGTAAAACCTAAAAGACATGAAACAAATGCTGACATACTGTAATCAATTTCAGCATTTGTCATTTTGGCAAGTAAACTAAATGGTAAATATAATCACGGAGCAAATTCTCCCATTTTGTCTAGTAAACAACAATAAGTCCCCTCAGCCTTTCTATTTGTGTCTCCATCTCTCCCATGCACAGTGCACTGTTCAGTCAACAGCCAACACAAAACCTGCCACCTACCAACCACACCAACCTAGAAAAATAATACAATTTACAAACAGTTGTGTCTTGTTCAAATGAGTCACATAAATAACATTCCTGATATTGTTATAGCGTATAGAGCACACACGGGACTCCTGTGTCGGGACACAACTTTGACATTCAGACAGAGTACTTTTTACTTTAAGATCTAAATACTTCTTCCACTACTGACAACATTACTGGACAAATTTCAATCTTGATCTGACGATGCACTAGATAAATCACGAGATCACCAAAGTTGTTAAAATGTCACCTGTAGGGAAATAAATTTGAATATTTGAACTGAAATTGAATTTTGAAGTTTTCAAATCAATCCAATAGATGCAGACATTTTATTCCAAACTAAAAATGTCAGCCTCATGATGGAGCTAAAGGAAGAGTAAGGGGACCATCACGGTTGTTATGATTCATCATCTGGGCACCATGACTGTATGTACAAAATGTCATGATGATCCATCCAGTTGTTGTTGAGATATTTCAACAACCAAAGTCGTGGACTGACCGACCAACAGACCCAGCCCCCTCTGGAGCCACACTGCTAGCTAAAAATAAAAACTGGTAACCATAGTGATAAGTAGGAACTATAATTCACACACTCTGACTCTTTACCACAAATGTACACAAGAGGTACAAAGTCAGACAACATCACAGCAGAGCCTGTCCTAGAAAATTGATTCTTTTATGCCACTGAAGGAACAGATGGAAGTAAAAAGACAATCCCAGCCGGAGCCTCTATCCTCTTGAAGTTCACTGTTTAAAATGATGTTATCATGTATCCCGTTAAAAAGCTTGGAGTTAGTTCATCAAAACAAACACTGCCAAATGTTACCTCATGTTATTCTGAGGAGGAGAAATTAATGTTTACACCGTAGAGAATGACAATCATGTTAACTCAGAATCAGTTGTTATCCATGTTGAGCTAAAGCGTACCAGTGCACACGTTGCCAACCTGTCTGTAAAACCTCCTGCTGTGATCACAGACAGTTTTTTGTAATTTTTCACACATCTAGATTATTAATTTTTCTACTTAAATACAGAAAAATCCCAGGACAATCCCAAAGTGCCAAATAAACCCAGAATGCTTGGGTATCCCCCGATGGTGTGTCTAACAGAATTAACACTTTGGAACGTAATCATCCTACCCTGGAGTGCAATCAAAACACATCTCATGTAAGCATGTTGACTGGTATTTGCAGACTGACGCGTCTGTATGGATCAGTGGAGCAGCAGCACATGAATAGCTTTGCATACATTTACTGTGTTGAGATATTAGTTCTGTGTAGCTGGGCCCACATTCACATATCTCACTATGTTTTTTCTCTCCTTGCTTCCCTTGTCAAAAAAGAAAGAAAAGAAACTCCTTTGGGATGATTTCCTCCTGCATCAGGACACAATCTGACTAGATCATATTAAAGATTTTTGTTGAGTGCAAAATGCTGCCGAGTATATCTTAATCTTGTTTTCGAGTTGGGAACCAATTGTTCTTTGGAAGTGTTCAGTAGTTGTTTCCAGCAGAAGTGAGCATAGATCTCCAGAAAAGTGTATCTAAAGGAAGCATACTGTATGTGTGATATATAGCACATATGACAAGCAGCATGAGCAACCTCATGATGCAACAATGTGCCTAATTATAGCCCCATAAAGTTTACAGTATCAGTGATTTAATTTACATTGTCTGCAGGTACATGAATGTTGTTTGAAATTCAGCTTTCTTGGTTCCTATAACTCTTATATCCTCTATCATTTAATGTGTTTTCCAGAGCACTGTACAAGACACTTGAGTAAAATCCTGAGATACTGTGTGCTGCCTTTAACAGGGAGTTTTAGTATGATGCATTTTGTTTATGGGTCTGTATACATTTCATTTTATGTGGGATACAAAGACATTTTAGTAACTGCAACAATGAAAATGTAGCTTTATCTGGACCTGAGAAAGGAACCAGAACACAGACATGTGGGATGAAGGATGGCTACCCCTCTTCTATTCTTAAACTGTAGTTTTGAAAAAGATGAAATACTTAAGATTCTTACTCTCACCAACCAACCAACACCATTTTACATTTTCAACTGAGTGAGTCATATTCTTGACAGCTGCTTTATGAACTAATGTCAAGAGTGTAAAATTGCCTTTGTCGACTAGAAAGCTCCAAACCACTAAGGAAACAAATGTCTTTTTGTTGGCGAGATTCACAGAAAATACTGTAACGGACGGAGAATGCCAGTTCCATCATTCAAGCATGATGATCCTCTGTCAGTCATTGTCTTAAACCCGCCCCACTGCTTGTGATTGGTTCATCCAGATTCTGGACAGCTGGAAATATGTCTGAAGGTGAACTCCGTCAGTTTTTCCACACATCAGTCTGTTTTCAGGTCTTGGGGAGTACAAATGCTTATAGGAAAAAGTTGTAAAAAGCCTTTTGTGGCTCCAGAAGGGCCTGTGTACGGTATGATAAATTGCCTTGAAAATGAAATGAATCCAGGGGTGTGAAGTTGGGAAACGTGAGCTCACCAGATTTCTGCAGCCTTTTCCTTGAGGCCAGTGACTTAAGGCTACATTAGCCTAGACTGTTATGCAGACTGATCTCATGAGATGGCGTATGTATGACACGCCAAATTATTGGTGTGTTATCAAGACGCATACTCACTTTTTAGCATGTTTATGAATGCCGTTTGGGCTCCATTGTAGGGAGTTGGGTTGGGAACCGGAGAGTCACTGGTTCAAGTCCCGTACGGACCAAAGTATGGTGGTGGACTGGTAGCTGGAGAGGTGCCAGTTCACCGCCTGGGCACTGCCAAGGTGCTCTTGAGCAAGGCACCAAACCCCCAACTGCTTGAGGCACCTTTTCATGGGCAGCCCCCCACTCTGACATCTCTCCATTAGTGCATGTATAGGTACTGAGCATGTGTGTGTAGTTCAGGCCTGTGTGTAGCTCAAAATGCGTACAGATAACTCGCCACTTGGCTTAAGAAAGTCGGCGTGTACTTTATGCAAAGTCATGATGTCATGTTGCATTATGAAACAATTAGATCACAAACAACAAAGTTTTGTGATTCTTATTCTATAATCTACTGGCTTGACCTTTGTGAGTTGATTCTAAAAGCAGTTACGAGAACTGGGAGAACACAAAGCTGGGTTTAGTTCACAATGTTCTAAAGCTTTAATGAGACACAAGAGTATATACATTTTCTAACAATCCCTCCATTCACTGTCCATGATGACATGAGAATAGATGAATGAGAAAGAGGCTCAATAGAAAAGGAGGATTGGTTCAACGTAGGTTCACGTAGATAAATCTTCAGGAAGGGAAACAATGTTACAATTTATGATACACATTTATGATTCCAATTAAATCAGATGAGAAGGATTTCTTCTGTAACAAATTGAAAGCAATACAGTAGTATTGTGGGTAATGTAGGTGCCAGGTTTTGACAAGGGACAAACTGTGCTATAAAAAAACCGACACCGATAACGTTGTGAGACTAACAACGTTATAGGATGCAATGTAAGTTATATGTATATATGTAAGCAATATACCGTAAAAATATATCACCTATTTGTCACATAGTCAACTGTATATTGTAATGCATGTTGAACATGTCTTTTAATGTCAGTTAGTGGGTATTATTATGAAAACAGGAGAACATACATATGAAACTGATCTAGGAACCTCAGCTGGGAAGAAAATCACATAAATATAACTCTGTTTGGCCTTTCAACTCTTTAGACTTGATGTGAAGATTTGAAATGATATAGCATAATTTGTCTATTTTTATTTCTAATCAGTCATGTACAGTAATTGAGTAGAAGTCCTCTGAGGCTTGTCATTCTCAGAAAAAGTCAAGACCACTATACAATCAGTTAGTACACTTTGAGTAAATAATTTGTGTAGTGCAATATGTGTCTAATAGGCCAAAGCACCTGTGCTGCCTGGCCTACTGTACAGTTAACGGGACCAGTCTGGAGAGCAAAATGTCCCAGTGAGGCCATCCAATTCACACAGAGGTAATGAACCTAAAAACTGATCCAATTCTGCTAATGGCTTTGACTGACCCTGGGCATAATGTGTTGTTGCTTGTTTAATGGCATACTCCACACCTGCATTAGGATTTGATGTTCAGATCAGGTCCTGAGTGAATCATTAGGGATGATAGGGAGACACAGAAGAGGATGAGGCTGTAAAAGCTAAAAGACCCGAGGCAGACTGCTATCAGTCTTCCATTGCAAGCTCATGCATACTAAACATCTGCACAGCTCTAGGTGAGGCATCTGAAGCATATGGCTCTCACGGCATCAGCCTGTTAATATTAGGCTGCTGTATTACTGCTGGGCAAGCTGATCTCAATCAAATTGCTACTGACTTTGAGGAGAGGACACTGGCGATGGGCATTATGACACTGTAAAGAACAGTGACAGTGTAGAGGAAGATATACAGTATAAGGGATATTGTGGATTCTGGTGTCTGGATCATAGTCTGAATAGTGTCCTGAACTTTTGAATTTTGAATGTAAAGAACCGTGTTAAAACCCTGTTTAACACATTCTGAACATTGTTTCGAGAATCTTTGCAGGATCTTCAATAGATTAGAAAAGGCAGATTATGTGGTCTATTACTTTACTTGTTCTAACGGCAAAATGAAGTTTTGTTTGTTGTTAACCATACTGTTGAAACGCACAGCACCCTGAGATCAGAATGACGATAGGGAATATTATTGATTCGTTGTTGCTTATGGGAACAATTCATGAATTATTGATAAGGTCTCCAGCCTCGTGGTTATTTGCATTTCTGTTGTTGTTTAATGAGACGCTTGGGCTTTTATTCTGTTAGATGGATGATGTGTCAATCTTTTCTCTCGCATGTGTGCAATTTTGTTGAATTTTTATTAACTTCATAGATCCTGTATTGACACGGGACATTTTGGGTCGGCAGTACAGAGCTGCAATCTACCTGAAGAAAAAGAGAGAAAATGCAAGAGAGAAATAACCCAAAGCAAAGTAGATGAAAATAAATCACCACTGCACCGCTTGGAGCTCAGATCACAACCATGCCTTGCTTAAACGTGCAAAGATGAATAGTTAGCTTTTGCTCACATGGCTCCCACCTTAGGGAACTATTTGCAATAGAATATCTCACCACTTTCCCAGGTTATCTCCTGGAGCATCAACACAGCGCCTCACTCCTAATTTATTCACATTTCAGGCACCATCCGCACCATCTCTGGGGGAGATGATGGGGCCTGTGTACCCACCTGCCTGTTTGCCTCCCTCCCTCCCTCCCTCCCTCCCCAGAAACACATTAAAGAGCTCAGAGTTTAAATCTTTTTCCAGGAGATCACTCAGAGCTCCCTGTCGACTCCTGTGAAGCTTCACACAGATCCTGGTGCCGACAGGCTTCCCCCACAATACAGCAGCGAGCTGACAGTGCACCCAGCTCGACAAACAGAGAGACAGAAAATGAGAGACAGAGACAGAAAGAAGGAGAAACATGTGGCTGTCACTGTAAATAAACCCTCGTCGCTGGTTGAAAGAGGATGTAAAGAGCCCATTTGCCTTGTTTAACTTCTTAAAGTTGAAAGTCATATGCTTGTATGTTCTGCGGGACATACAGAATGCTTTCTGCTATATTTCTCTCATTATATTGTGTGGTATCCCAAAGCATGTCTTTGTTACAGTTGCAATGCATTTAAGTGAGAGCTACACTAGATGATAGGTTTGGATGTGAGGCGGTACAATCCTCTAAAGCCTATAAAAAAAAAAAAAAACAGTAAGATTAAAGTAGAGGCAAAGCATGGGTTGTGTTTGTTTCATCTCGATTAATCCTAAAACAACCATTCAACTTCTCTGCTAATCAGCCTGAAATAACATCTATTGTTATGCACTCCCAAAACATTCTCTGACACTTGGTTTTAACAGTGTATAATGATCATTAGTGTATGAAGGCAAAACACTGTTTATGAACTATAAATGCCAGAGTTACAACTCAGCCTAATAGCTAAGCAGATGATTTGCAATAAAGGCTTTAAAGCACTCTGGATTAAATTACAAGTGGGAGGGAGCTGCATTCACAGCAGAACAAGAGCCTGCTGCATCACTTGCATATTATATTTCAGGGCCTGTAATGTACTGTTAGGTTGGAAAAGTGTGTAAATGAGCTTCCACCATCACAGTTTCTCTGTGGCTACCAGATAACAGAGAGCGGGTAGTGTTTAATGCACTAACAAGAACACACGTCAAGGGGTTTTAAACATCCCCTAGAGGGCTTCTTAAAAACGTCTTATCAATGTCATCTACTTCTTTTCCTAATAAGTGTTTAGTCTTTGCCTAAGGAGCTTTCACTCTTCTTCAGAAATGGAGGATAGGAGCCTATCAGTTCATTTGCACAAGGCATTGCCAGCATGTTCACAAATGAGATGTACTGCATGTTGTTCCTGTGCCCTCAGGTCAGCCTCGGAGCTTCTGGGAGGGGGTTTTCTGCTGCTGTATATCTGAGCTGTGCCTGTACCGGGTCTTTGGGCACTGTCATTAAGTAATGAAATGTCAGAATGAATTGTCATTACATTCTGACAGTATTACTCATCCCATACTGACTGTGGGCTGGTGGAGTCTGTCTAGGATGATCTCTAAAGAATAGAGACAATTCTGCTAAAAGCGAGACAGGCTTTGCCAGGCTGATGAAGCATGTATTGCAGGAGTGACACAGACCATGAAACAGCTGGAAATTAACTTTGGTGACCACTGTGGTTAAATCATTTTGTAGGCTACGGTCACAAAGTCAGTGTTTAGCCATGCTAGAAGCACGACTCTAGGAATGGTGATGTCGGTCTGTTGGTCAATTATCCACTTTTATCTGGACTGAAATATCTAAAAACAACCAGTGGTGAAAGAGCTCTTGTACTGAAAGTATCAGCATAAAAATGTACTACTGTATTACAATTATTGATACATTATCGTACGTATCACTTAATGTTGAAGCTGGTAAAAGTTAGAGCTCATTTTTAGCTACTTTATGTACTCCTGGGCAGCTTAACCTGTGATAATCATGTATTAGTTGGTTTATATTTTTTATTAATAATCTGAATCTTCAAAGTAACTACAGCTGCAAACAAATGTAGTGGAATAAACCATAAAATGGAAATACTCAAGTAAAGTGCAAGTTCTTCAAAATTGTACTTGAGTCTAGTACTTGTAAATGTATCAAGTTACATCCCACCACTCAAAATAATAAAAATTGGATTGGATGGATTGCTGTGGAATTTTTTGCTGATATTCATAGTCTGAATAGTAACTTACAGTTGCTAAATGTTAGCTAACTAAGCCAGTTTGATGATGTCCTCTGCTTTGGTTACCTTTGCCGTTTTAGCATGAAACAAATGATCACATAATTGTCACTTTGTTCCCAGAGGAAAATTTGGTTATTCAGTGTCACGGTACAATGGAGGACTCAAATGCACTACTCAGACGGGAAATCACTGGTAAGTAGTTTTATTGTTCCAAGAACAATGCGGGCAAAGGTACAACAGGAGCAACAATTGTCATCAATAAACATGCAAAAGTCCAGTAACACTGATATAGGCAGAGGTATAACAGGAGCAATAATCGTAGTCAGGAAGCAAGCAAAAGTCCAGAAATACCAGGGAAACCAAGAACAACGCTGGAGAGAGTGACATACGGACAACTACAACCTGGCAACGGTGAGTGGGAATGGTGAGTATTTAAGTACTGGGAAATGGGGAAGCCGAAAACAAACAGGTGAATCAAATTAGGCAGGAACGCAGACAAAGGGAGGAAGACAAGAGACCTAAAATGAGAGCGGATGTCTACTACAAAATAAAATACTGATGACAACAATGAGACACAGAATAAAAGCATGGCAGAAGCTGACATCTACGGTGCTCACTAACATCAAAACAGCAGCTAATACAAGCTCTCAAGCTGCTTTTTTTTGGTGAAGGTAAGCTGTCATTCAATCTAAGTGAAGTCATTAGCAGTCACTCATTACTGAATTATTCTCACCCTCTAACTCAACCAAAAACATGTAAACATGTTGCATGTGAACCCATCCTCATTGTCAGAGAAGTCTCATTAGCACTGTCAAATCAAAGGTGAGATTCTCATGCTGGAAAAATGTCAAAACATTGGTCCAATATGTCATTTCTGCATCCTAAAATATGAACGTAGTTATGCATCAACAGCAGGAATTAGTGAATATTGCTGAAATTATGTTCCTCTCAGGGACCAGAGAAATGTCATATTCAGTGGTTTAAAATCATACTTACTGTTGTCTACTGCAGTTAAATTATAATTCAAAAACGACATAGCAACGAACATTCATCAGCGGATCTTAACAGTTACCATTAAAACTCTACTGTCACATATTAGCTCTGACTATTATCAAGGTCGCAGCGAGCAGAGGTAAGAGATGAAAGAACCGTCCCCCCCCACCCCCCATTCACACACTCCTTACCCCCTTCATCTCTTAAGGGCTTCTCTTTTAAACATGGTTGGGAGAAAGGAAAGCACAATAGGTGTGCTCTCAAGTGACAGGTGCCCTTGTTGTGCCTTTAGCTCACAGTGTGAACAAGCCCTCGGCCGTCACCCTCATAAAACATGAAAGGACTTGACATGTGTCCAGACTTCTTCAACAGAGTTGCAGGCACACATTCGCAGCCTTAAGCAGACAAGGACACATGGAGGTACAACCTCATGCAGACACACACAAACAAGCTTTCTCTTCAGGTTACAAGGCACATGCCTGAGGAACACTGAACACTAGGAGCTCACATTAGGAGATTGGCATATTAAATGCATTGCTAGGGTATATAGGGTTATACTGCTTAATGTGAAAGAACAAAGACGGCACAGTTATTCTTGTGCAGCCTCTCTGCCTGGTGAGGAGAATCGATCAGCTGCTATAGATTTAATTGCATGAGAGACAGCTTTGTTTCTTCTCAGAGCTGCAGTATGAATGGTATGTCAGTGGAAATCAATGGGGAATTTGGTGTCACAATTCTGCTATCAAGTGGTGATTGTGCTTGTCTGATAACTGTTTCCCAGCTCAATGGCAGGCTGGTTCAATTATTACATTTATTGCAATTGATGTCACATAAGCTTTCTTCACTCTGTTGCTTGCCAAGCAGCTATTATGCAAACCATTCACTACATCAGCAGCTGTCTGTCTGATATATGTTGAGCTACAATGAATTTAACAAAGTTGACAGAAGGCTAAATCAAATTGAGTTTTCTCATAGGTCCTTTAAGACGTGAGAGAGATGCTGGCAGACGAGGTTGGTAAACTGGATTTATTTTGAATTGTCTGTCTGTCACTGCACTGTCAGTTCTCCCTTTAAATTATTCACTCTTGCTTTTTGCCCTCCATCTGCCACATATTGCTGTGTAAACTCTCCTGACCTTTGGCAATCCCCTGTGCATTCATTCATTAAATGCATTATTTATACTAACACAAGCACCACCACATCAAAGTTATTGTTGACTTTAGGCTGTTAAATCATGCAGCGTGCCATAGAGCTGGAGCTAAAGGTTCATGTGTAGTCCTACAACTCCTGCAGTAATAGCATATGGAGGGTAAGAAAACAAATGTATGAATATCACTCAGATACAGGAAAAGTACATCTACATGGTCCCAGTGCTGGATTTAACCCCCTGGTTTTATACACAGCAGCATCCTCCTACTCTGCTCTAAAGGAGGCTTTGCTCTCAAAATGCATGGACCTTTTTGATCCACTTAATTCCTGGTGCTTAGGTTTGACAGACACAATCCTCCTGGATAACAGTGGTGTCAATGTCGTCAAGTCAAGTGGAACTTTAGACTGTATCCACTGATTTTTCAGCCACATTGCTTTGAGAAAGTTCCTTTTACTATTTTTCTGATATTGTGCATTCGTGATACAGGTAATAGGTTCAACATGTTCTAATAAGACATGACTCAATGCTACGATTGGAATTTGACTGAGCATCATAGACATTACATCAATCTGTGTTTGATATCAATCTAAATCAAACACTAAAGTAGACCAACCTAATCAGAATTTGAATAAGGACCACACGACTAACCATGTCTCTAGACAGAATGTGAAGCAAATTTTACAGCTGGCGCAGTTATATACACAGTCAATGGAAAGACACTATTGGCCATGAATTAACACGCCACAACATAATAAGAAAAAGGTTCAACTTGAGCAACCCATTAAGCTTGAGCTGAACACGGACACACAGAGAGGCATACGTCCATACACCACGATCACTCCTCCATTTCTAGCTAGTTAGTTAGTAGGCTGGCTGGGGGAAATCAACATGGACTGCACAATCGGTCCAGCAGTCAAATTTGTGCCGATGACAAGAGATGAAAATTTGCTTCGCTTCCTATTAGAACATGTCCTACAAAAATCCACTTCTACAAAAA
>JABXJD010002076.1:0-7500 GCA_013375575.1 Percina caprodes
AGCCATGGAAGTCTAGCGATGGTCTTGACAAAGAAGCCACACAGGTTAATAGCTGGTTTCTCCACCGTTGATTCCAGATCTGAAGACTTGATTAAATATACTCCAAAGACATTTTGTCTGCTTGTTGAAAGACTTCTTCAGTTGTTTCACTTTTGCAGTGGTTTCCCTTTCAGAACTGAACCTCCATCCATTATTTCTACAGTATGATTCAGTCATTAACATGCCGGTTATGTTAAGCCATTATATCCCAGAGGTTCCATGTGTAGTAGTTATATCATCTGCTTTACCACGCAGAAGGTCCTGGGTTCAATCCACAGTGGAGACCAGACTTATGGTTTGAAGTTTAAAAACTATGTCCTGTTACCACCTGGCAATTTATTATATAAAGATTAGCGTTAATCGAGTAAAGCTCACAATTATGTATTTGAAGGTTCTCAGTCAACCAGGTCATACTTATCCATGGAGCATGGTAAGGCGTTTTGTCTCTACTCTGAAGAGCGTCTTGCTGTTCTGACTAAACAACAGGAAACCAGCTATTTAACCTGTGTGGGTTCTTTGCCAAGACCATCAGCTAGGACTTCCATGGCTAGCTCTGGCCTGTGGTAACTTCCTCGGTCATGGTTGTTAGGAGACGCCCAAGGCCAAGTCTGAACAACATCAACCATTCTCACACAAACACCATTCAACGACCCACAAGGTAAATAGCTGGGTTTCTCTACCGTTGATTCAGAACTGAAGACTTGTTGGCAGTGTACCCATGGATGTACTATCACTGGATTATGGACTGTCTTTGTTGTTTGTCTAGAGATATATGTCAAAGCAATGCGACTCTTTGAAGGTTTTCAGTCAACCAGACCATGTCCATAGCTTATCCAGCGAAAAAAAGGAAAAAGTGAGCGGCAATCAAATTAAAGGTGCTCCAAAGATATTTCATCTCCTATCTGAAAGACTTCTTCATTTATTATACTTTTGCATTGGTTTCACTTTTCAGAGCAGGAGCTCCATTCATTATTTCTACAGTATGGTTCGATCACATTGATAAGCAGGTTATGTTAAAAATGCAAGGTAACAGAGGTTTCATAGTGTAGTAGTTCTCACATCTGCTTTGCATAGAAGGTCCTTGGTTCAATCCCCAGTGGAACCAAATTTATTGATTGACATAACAACTACGTCTTGTTACCATCTTGCATTTGAAAAGTCATGAAAAAGATTCAACAACCAAATAAAGCCCACGGTAAAATCTTTGAAGGTTATCAGTCAACCGGTTCATAGCTTTACAGAGACTCAAAGTCTAGTTAAATTTAAATGAAACTGGACTATCTTAAGGTTCTCTAAAGACATTTGTCACTCACTGTTGGCAGTGTACCATGGATGTACTATCACTGGATTATGGACTGTCTCTGTTGTTTGTCTAGAGATATATGTCAAAGGAATGCGACTCTTTGAAGGTTTTCAGTCAGCCAGGCCATGTCCATATCTTATCCAGCAAAAAAGTGAAAAAGTGAACGGCAATCACCTTAAAGGTGCTCCAAAGATATTTCATCTCTATCTGAAAGACTTCTTCATTTATTATACTTCTGCATTGGTTTCACTTTTCAGAACTCCGGAGCTCATTAATTATTTCTACAGTATGGTTCCGATCACATTGATAAGCAGTTATGTTAAAAGAGGTATCACACAGAGGTTCCATAGTGTAGTAGTTATCACATCTGCTTTACATGCAGAAGGTCCTGGGTTCAATCCCCAGTGGAACCAGGTTTTGGTTTGAAGTAAGAACTGTGTCCTTTACCACCTTGCAGTAGTCAGTTGCAAAGTCTTTAAAAAGGAGTGAACAACAATCAAATAAAGTCCCCATTTATATCTGTAAAGTTTCCATTCAACCAGTCCATAGTTATCAGGAAAATTTAAATTTAAAGGAAACTGGACTTTCTTTAAGGTGCTCTAAAGACGTTTTGTCTCTACTCTGAAACACATCTTACGTTCTGACTTAACAACAGGAAACCCAGCTATTTACCTTTGTGGAATTCTGAATTGTGTTTTGTGTGAGAATGGTTGATGTCGTTCAGACTTGGCCTTGGGCGTCTCCAAGAACCATAGCAGAGGTGTAGTTGCAGCCAGGAGCACTAGCCATGGAAGTCTAACGATGGTCTTGACAAAAGAACCTACACAGGTTAAATAGCTGTGTTTCTCCACCGTTGATTCAGATCTGAAGACTTGGTTAAATGTACTCCAAAGACATTGTCTCTGTATTATGAAACTTCTTCAGTTGTTTCCACTTTTGCATTGGTTTCCCTTTTCAGAACTGAACCTCCATCTATTATTTCTACAGTATGATTCAGATCACATTAACATGCCGGTTATATTAAAAATGACCCTATCACAGTTCCATAGTGTAGTAGTTATCACATCTGCTTTACGCATGAAGGTCCTGGGTTCAATCCCAGTGGAACCAGATTTATGGTTTGAAGTAAAGTATATCCTATTACCACTGGAAAATCATCATTTGAAAAGCCATGAAAAAGAGTTGAACAACAACTGAATAAAATCCCACAATTATGTCTTTGAAGGTTCTCATTCAACCAGGTCATACTTATCCAGGGAATATTACCGTAAAGGAAACTGGACTTGCTTTAAAAGTGCAATAAAGACCTTTTCTCTCACTGTTGGCAGTACCAATGGATGTTACTATCACTGGATTATGTACTGTCTTTGTTGTTTGTCTAGTTATATATGTCAAAGGATTGCAACTGTTCATTTGATTGGCAGTGGTTCCATAGTGTAGTAGTTATCACATCTGCTTTACATAGAAGGTCCTGGGTTCAATCCCCAGTGGAACCAGACTTATGGTTTGAAGTAAGAACTATATCCTATTTCCACCTGGCAATTGTCATTTTAAAAGTGATTAAACAACAATCGAATAAAAGCCCACAACTATGTCTTTGATGGTTCTCAGTCAACTGAGTCATACCTATCCAGAGAATGGTGAGACTTAAAGGAAATTGGACTTTCTTAAAGGCACTCCAAGACACCATCTCTCGCTGTTGGCAGTGTACCATGGATGTACTATCACTGGATTATGGACTTTCTTTGTTGTTTGTCTAGTTTTGTCCAAAGTATGCGACTGATCAGATATTTTGCAGAGGTTCCATAGTGTAGTAGTTATCACATCTGCTTTACACGCAGAGAAGGTCCTGGGTTCAATCCCCAGTGGAACCACATTTATGGTTTGAAGTAAGAACTTCCTGTTACCACCTGGCAGCGTCAGTTGATAAGTCTTTAAAAGGAGTGAGCGACAATCAAATTAAAGTTAATCCAAAGAAATTTCATCTCCTATCTGAAAGACTTCATACACCTTTGCATTGTTTCAGTTTTAGTAACCTGAGCTCAGTTATTATTTCTACCGTATGGTTCAGATCACATTTATGCATTATGTTTCAGAAAATTATATAACTGAGGTTCCATAGTGTAGTAGTTATCGTCTGCTTTACACAGAAGGTCTGGGTTCAATCCCCAGTGGAACCAGTACTGTTTTTACTATGGATCCTGTCAACTGTGAAATCCATTACTATAGAAAGTCTCCGTTAGAAACTGCTTTGTAAGTTAAGTTTCAGTAATAATAATATAATGCATGTAGTATGGCACTCACAGGAGTATTTCTGCTTTGCAGTAGCCTAGTGAAGTAAAGACTGGTCTCTACTACCTAAAAACAAACCGGAGAAGCGAGTGCCAGTATTGTGTCTCCTTCTAACATATTTCTAATTTCATATTTCATACCCCACCATGAATCACTCAGTTATGTATTTGTGTATATGTCTGTATACGTGTGATATATGTGTGTATATGTGTGTACATGTATGTACATGTGTGATACATGTGTATATATGTGTGTATATGTGTGATATATGAGTCAGTCTAGACCTGCTCTTTATGGAAATACCTGGGAGATAAATAACATCCCAGAGTCCTGGTCTAGACCTGCTCTTTATGGAAAGACCTGGGAAATAAATAACATCCCAGAGTCCAATCTAGACCTGCTATTTATGGAAAGACCACGAGATAAATAACATCCCAGAGTCAGTCTAGACCTGCTCTTTATGGAAAGACCCTGAGATAAATAACATCCCAGAGTCCGGTCTAGACCTGCTCTTTATGGAAAGCCTGGGAGATAAATAACATCCCAGAGTCTGGTCTAGACCTGCTCTTTATGGAAAGACCCGGAGATAAATAACATCCCAGAGTCCTGGTCTAGACCTGCTCTTTATGGAAAGACCGGAGATGAATAACATCCCAGAGTCTGGTCTAGACCTGCTCTTTATAGAAAGACCTGGGAGAGAAATAACATCCCAGAGTCCGTCTAGACCTGCTCTTTGGAAAGACCTGGGAGAGAAATAACATCCCAGAGTCCTGGTCTAGACCTGCTCTTTATGGAAAGACCCACAGGATAAATAACATCCCAGTCGGTCTAGACCTGCTCTTTATGGAAAGACCTGGGAGATAAATAACGTCCCAGAGTCTGGTCTAGACCTGCTCTTTATGGAAAGACCTGGAGATAAATAACATCCCAGAGTCCTGGTCTAGACCTGCTCTTTATGGAAAAGACCTGGAGATAAATAACATCCCAGAGTCCTGGTCTAGACCTGCTCTTTATGGAAAGACCTGGGAGATAATATATCGGTCCCAAGACTGCATACCTGTCAGCGATAAGATGAAAAACTGTTGTTTGATTTGGTGCTATATAAATAAAATGTAATTGAATTAAAATTGAATATATTTCATATACCTGAGTACATCTAAGGGCTCAGGAGATCTGAGAACATGTACTGCAGCGTGGCAGATATGAAAACAAAGCTGCTGTGTTACGTCCTGATAAGTGACATGTTGGAGGTGCCTGACAAGAACTGGGTCTGTGTGAGTGTGTGATCGGAGGCCTCAGGGTAAACACTGCAGAGTGTGTGTGTGTGTGTGTGTGTGTGTGTGTGTGTGTCTTATCTCTGCACTGGCGTCTGTTCTTCTGTGCAGACAGAAGAGATGCTGAAGGATTAAAGATACTCCGACTGTGTGTGATTCAATCTGTCTTGTTTGTTTCACACAACATGCAGTTTAAATGTCTTGTGGCAAGGCAAGATAATAAATATGTACATATACATATATATATATATATATATATATATATATATATATATATATATATATATATATATATATATATATATATATATATATACTTTATTAACTGGAAGTCACTAGTCAGAAAGGAAGAAATGAATTAATTGATTTAAATAGTGGAGTCTTTTATCCGGCTGTGTAGGCTCACACAACTTAGATAGATAGATAGATAGATAGATAGATAGATAGATAGATAGATAGATAGATAGATAGATAGATAGATAGATAGATAGATAGATAGATAGATAGATAGATACTTTATTCACACATTTATATCACACATAAACACACATATATCAAACATATACTATATATCACATATACATATATCACACAAATCCACACATGTACACACATATACACACATATATACACATTTTTACACATATACACATACACTCACAGCCACTTTATTAGGTACCCCATGCTAGTAACGTGGTTGGGCCTTTGCCTTCAGAACTGCCTCAATTCTTCGTGGCATAGATTCAACAAGGTGCTGAAGCATTCCTCAGGAGTTTGGTCCATATTGACATGATGGCATCACACAGTTGCCGCAGATTTGTCGGCTGCACATCCATGATCGAATCTCCCGTTCCACCACATCCCAAAGATGCTCTATTGGATTGAGATCTGGTGACTGTGGAGGCCATTTGAGGTACAACGAACTCATTGTCATGTTCAAGAAACCAGTCTGTGATGATTCTTTATGACATGGCGCATTATCCTGCAAATGGCATCAGAAGTTGGGTACATATGGTCATAAAGGGATGGACATGGTCAGCAACAATACTCAGGTAGGCTGTGGCGTTGCAATGATGCTCAATTGGTACCAAGGGGCCAAAGAGTGCCAAAAATATTCCCCACACCATGCACACCACCACCAGCCTGAACCGTTGATACAAGTCAGGATGGATCCACATGTTGTAGACGCCAAATTCCACCCTACCATCCATCCACTGTCGCAGCAGAAATCGAGACTCATCAGACCAGGCAACGTTTTCAATCTTCTATTGTCCAATTTCGATGAGCTTGTGCAAATGTAGTCTCAGTTTCCTGTTCTTAGCTGAAAGGAGTGGCACCCGATGTGGTCTTCTGCTGCTGTAGCCCATCTGCCTCAAAGTTCAGCGTACTGTCGTTCAGAGATGCTCTTCTGCCCACCTTGGTTGTAACGGGTGCTTATTTGAGTCACTGTTGCCCTTCATCAGCTCGAACCAGTCTGGCCATTCTCCTCTGACCTCTGGCATCAACCAGGCATTTCCACCTGAACTGCCGCTCACTGGATGTTTTTCTTTTTGGACCATTCTCTGTAAACCCTAGAGATGGTTGTCGTGAAAAATCCCAGTAGATTAGCAGTTTCTGAAATACTCAGACCAGCCCTTCTGGCACCAACAATCATGCCACGTTCAAGTCACTCAAATCACCTTTCTTCCCACAGATGCTCGGTTTGAACTGCAGAGATTCTCTTGACCATGTCTACATGCCTAATGCACTGAGTTGCCGCCATGTGATTGGCTGCTTAGAAATTAAGTGTTAACGAGCAGTTGGACAGGTGTACCTAATAAAGTGGCGGTGAGTGTATATCACACAAGGTGAGACACTATGGTAGACTGTGTGTAATGATGTGCAAAAGTGAAGTGAACAGTGCAGTAGATCATGATAAAATATGAACTATAAACATAATAACGAAACCGACTGACAGAAGAACTTTACTCGCTGTGGTTGTTTTGCTGCAGCTCTCATTAATGTGGTATCAGAGATTCAATCGGCTGAATATGCACATCACCTGCCTGCAGAAGGTCACGTCCTCATCAGGCGCGTGCTTCCTGGAGTCTTATCTTTCAAATCAGAATAACATCTGACATATAAAGGCTTCACGAGGAGCGTGACTCAGAGAAGCGACTGTTGCTCAGGTGTCTCTCAGGACTCTGATCAGAAACACTGTCACCTTCAGAGACCTGGAGGTCACATGGAAGGAAAAATAAATACATAAAAATGAACTAACATACTCATGACTGAAAGAACCAGATCCAGGGTACAAGAGGCAGAAATGGGTTTCTTCAGGAGGGCGTCTCCCTTGAGATCGGTTGAAAGCTCAGTCAGGCTCGGAGTAGAGCCGCTGGTCCTTCACGTCGAAGAGCCAGTTGAGGTGGTTTGGGCATCTGGTGAGGATGCCTCCTGGGGGGTCCCTAGGGAGGTGGTCCAGGCACGTCCAGCTGGGAGGAGGCTCGGGAAGACCCAGGACTAGGTGGAGGGACGTCCAGCTGGGAAGCCTCGGGGAAGACCCAGGACTAGGTGGAGGGACGTCCAGCTGGGAGAGGCCTCGGAAGACCAGGA
>JABXJD010002076.1:15000-22500 GCA_013375575.1 Percina caprodes
AATCATATCCAGTAATGTCATTATGAAATATAAAGTAATAACCGTAGATCTCAGACATTATTTACAGTGTTTTAAACTCGCCCTCGATTCCAATTTTATTTTCTGGAGATAAAGACAAATTGATGTGAAGTCTGAGTAATTATTCAAAGGAAACATAACTAAAAGCCGCAGTTTTCATATAAATGCAGAATATGAATTCCTCCTGGCTTCTTGTCTTTTTGGCTCAAACACAGACATATTCCACAAATATTCAGACTCCTTTAATGGGATTAAGCCTTTTGATTTGTCTGACTGGGGTTATATATATATATATATATATATATATATATATATATATATATATATATGTGTGTGTGTGTGTGGCCTTTGATTTTGGTTGCGGCTGCAGAGGCAGACCAACCGTGCGTGCGTTCAGGGTCCTGATGGAGCTTTGTGCTGTTTGTCTCTGTGTGTCTATGTGGCTGATGCAACCTTGATGTAACATGAACTCCTCACAGCTGTTTGTAAAGTATTCAACAAACAGCGTCAGGACATTATGCTTCTCATCGGTGATCCGGCCCGGGCGCCGCCAGGGCTCGTCAGACCGTCTGATATCACCCTTCAACTCCAGCACTTTGGTCTTAAATGCAACAGAAACCAAATCTTTGTATGAGGCGCGCGGCGTGGGCAGTTCTGCTCAGTGCTGTGATCCGTGCAGAACGCCGGGGGGCAGGGCTGTTCCTAGTTCAGAATGGGCCACACATATGAAGTGGGGGACTGGGGGGTGATTTTTAAGCATATCACGATACACTTTATGCACCAATATATTGTGGAAATGTCATGAAAACACAAAATTCTGTTGGCAGGTAAGAATTTAAAATGTAAACTTAAAGATGTAAAAATATGAAAATATGAAAATATGAAAATATGAACATATGAACATATGAACATATGAAAAAATAAAAATAAAAATAAAAATAAAAATAAAAATAAAAATAAAAATAAAAATAAAAATAAAAATAAAAATAAAAATAAAAATATAAAATATAAAAATATAAAATATGGAGGACGGGGACGGAGGTTAGAGCGCCGACACAGAGACAGAAGCGGGGACGGACACCCAAAAGGCGACAACGTTTCTACCGATGTTATGTAACCCTGGTCGTCAACAGAGACTCAGATTGGACAGATAGTCTAGCTAGCTGTCTGGATTTACCTGCAGAGACCTGAGGACCAGGTAACCATAGTCCTCAGATTGGACAGATAGTCTAGCTAGCTGTCTGGATTTACCCTGCAGAGACCTGAGGACCAGGTAACCATAGTCCTCAGATTGGACAGATAGTCTAGCTAGCTGTCTGGATTTACCCTGCAGAGATCTGAGGACCAGGTAACCATAGTCCTCAGATTGGACAGATAGTCTAGCTAGCTGGCTGGATTTACCCTGCAGAGATCTGAGGACCAGGTAACCATAGTCCTCAGATTGGACAGATAGTCTAGCTAGCTGTCTGGATTGACCCTGCAGAGACCTGTGGACCAGGTGTTGTTCTTGGTATTTGTGTTGAACTGTCTCGACCAGCGTAGCGTCCCGTACAGAAATCACAATGAAAATAATGTTTGCAAGAGTTTCTTCGTTCAGATAACCGTCTGTTATTCAACATGAACTCCAAATTCAGAGAGAAATATGAAGGGGGCGGGTGCATGTGTGCATTCGTGCATGTGTGTGTATGTGTGTGTGTGCGTGTGTGTTTCATAGTGCAATAGAAACCTTATTAGAAAGCTCCATAGTTATTAAGAAGGACGCAGGATGCTTTCTAGCAACTTGAACAAGGAAGGAAGAAGCCATTTATTTCATGATGAAGAAAGGAAGGTTTTCTTATTCAGAAGCAGAGTGCATGAATAAGATTTCTAGTTATGGAGCTAGGAAGACAGAAGCATCCTATTTAGGGAGAAAAGGACGATGGATGCGCTCTAATTAGGAATCAAGGAAGAGTGAAGTATCTTGGTGAGGAAACAAGGAAGGAGGAGGCATCCAGGTCAGGAACAACAATCCCCAACTACGTTATTAAAAGAGGTAGATTGAGTGTAAAATGTGACAAGCCCCGCCCCAAAGAGGTTGAGGGCTGAGAAGATGTATATATATATATATATATATATATATATATATATATAGGCTGCCCACTGTAGTGGACCCTACCATCCTAACCTTCAAGATCTCTTTATTGTCATACCACGGGACTCTGTAGTACAAAACTACGTCCAAAGATCGCAGCAAAAGAATACAGCAAAGAAACAATAAAAACACAGTGGAAAAGTTGAGTTATTAGTTATGTGAATTAACATAAATAAATGCTTAAATGCTTATACGGGTGTGCAGAGCATGTAGAGCGATGAATATAAATATATGACGTCTAAAAAGAAAAATATAAATTGATACTAGATTCATACAGTTGGGAAAGAGTATAAAGTATAAATATCCATATTTAAAGTGAAATAGGGCAATACTAGTATAATAGTGCTTCCTCTATTTTCTCATTCAAGCTGCTGTGTGTAACATTCATAAATTATTATTATTATTATTATTAGGACGTTAGACGATTAAATTCGCCTCATCAAGTCGAAAGTAATATTTCATGCAAAACCTAACAGAAAATTCAATTTTTAGCCTCTGAAATATTAAGTATAAGTTTATTTTTTGGTATTTTTGGGTATTTTATTTTGAAAATAAATATGTTATTTGTGCAGAAAAGGCACAAATTGTTGCAAAAAAAAAGCCCAGAATGCAGAATATTAGGTGTATGACTCTCAAACCCACATACCCCGGTTATAATGTGTCCCACCCAGTGTTAACCCCCCCCCCCTTGGATGGAGGAAGATTCCTTTTTTACAGGGGAAAGGAAGAAAGTTCACAATAGAGAAGGAAGAGTCCTTATTAGGGATGAAAGAAGCATCCGATCTACAGGACAGGGAAGAAGAAAGCTTCCAGTTTGAAGAACAAGAGAAGAGGAAGAGTTCCTGGTTTCCAATGCAAGCAAGGATGGAGAAAGTTTCTTAATTTGGGGAAAGGAAGAAGAAATTCAGAAGGAAGCTTGGTATGAGGGCAAGGACGGAGGGCAGTCCTAATTAGGACACGAGAAGAAGAAGTCTTGTAGTCGAGATCAAAGAGGAGAGAAACACCATTGCAGTGTTTGAGGAAGCCTTAGGTGTGTGTATTTGGGGGGCGGGGGGGGGGGGGTGGAAAATGTTAAGTTTTTCAATTTGAAAAATAATGCAATTTCCCCCTTTTACTTACTTTTGTCTCTGTGGGTTTGTGAGGTCTCTTTGTGGACATGTTGTGTCTCTTTCTGGTCATTTGTGCGTAGTTTGTGGGTCTCTGTGGTCGCTCGGTGTGTTTCTGCAGTCGGTTTGTGTCCCTCTCGTAGTTTTGCGTCTGTTTTTTCATCGTTTTGACACGATATTATCACCATATCTGGGTCGGAAACGTTGGAAAAGCTAGAGCAGAAATGGAAATAACACACAGAAAGCTCAAAGACAAAATACTACAATCATTTACTTTAATAAGTTCCTGTGAAAACTTCTTACAGTAAAGGTACTTCCATTTACAGTACTTTATGTATTCATCGTAAAATACAAAACAATTAAAAACAACATAACATAAACAAGTAAAAATACAGTAGTTTACTGTACTATTTACAGTACTATATTGGCTATATATTTTTTTGCTGTAATACTTAGACTAATGTGATTTCTACTGTAATACTTAGACTAATGTGATTTCTACTGTAATACTTAGACTACTGTGATTTCTACTGTAATACTTAGACTACTGTGATTTCCACTGTAATACTTAGACTACTGTGATTTCTACTGTAATACTTAGACTACTGTGATTTCTACTGTAATACTTAGACTAATGTGATTCCTACTGTAATACTTAGACTACTGTGATTTCTACTGTAATACTTAGACTAATGTGATTCCTACTGTAATATTTAGACTACTGTGATTTCTACTGTAATACTTAGACTACTGTGATTTCTACTGTAACTTAGACTAATGTGATTTCTACTGTAATACTTAGACTAATGTGATTTCTACTGTAATACTTAGACTACTGTGATTTCTACTGTAATACTTAGACTACTGTGATTTCCACTGTAATACTTAGACTACTGTGATTTCTACTGTAATACTTAGACTACTGTGATTTCTACTGTAATACTTAGACTACTGTGATTTCTACTGTAATACTTAGACTAATGTGATTCCTACTGTAATACTTAGACTACTGTGATTTCTACTGTAATACTTAGACTAATGTGATTCCTACTGTAATATTTAGACTACTGTGATTTCTACTGTAATACTTAGACTAATGTGATTCCTACTGTAATACTTAGACTACTGTGATTTCTACTGTAATACTTAGACTAATGTGATTCCTACTGTAATATTTAGACTACTGTGATTTCTACTGTAATACTTAGACTACTACTACTGTCGCCTTTTGTCTAGCCTTTTGTTGCCTTTTTGTCGCCTTTTTGTCACCTTTTCATCACCTTTTTGTTGCCTTTTACAGTGTATTCGTGCTGATATTCACACATATGTGTTAAAAAAATCAGCCAACAGTACTTTTTTTAACCCTTGTGTTGTTTTTTTTGACACTACTGTAAATTAACTGCCACGTTTTTGGCTCTTCATTGTTTTTTTTTCAACATTTCTTTTAATTATTCACAGTGGAGATCTGAAAAAAAAGTATTTTAGTTACAGACTGTAATTTTTTTAGGTGCTGCACATAAACCTTGTAATGACATGAAAACCCTGCATTTATGATTAGAATTTAATTTAATTCAATAATAATAAATGCAGAACCCTCATTAGTACCAAGGGAGGAAAGAGGGATGCTACAGAGTTAGGAAACGAAGAAAGAACCAGATGGGAGGAAGACAACATGCACTTTCCCCCCCAAAGTCAGTAGTGAAGGTCTCACAGCGTCCCTCGTCTCCCTCCACGATGTCCATGAATCAACTGATGGGACGGAAATATTTCACACTTAAACAATCCCATTTCCCCGAGTTAATTCACTTCTCCGAGCAGGAAGCGAGGAGGCGTGATGGAGGAGCGTGATGGAGGAGGCGTGATGGAGGCGTGATGGAGGAGAGTGATGGAGGACAGGTGATGGAGGAGAGGTGATGGAGGACAGGTGATGGAGGAGAGGTGATGGAGGAGGCGTGATGGAGGAGGCGTGATGGAGAGGCGTGATGGAGGACAGGTGATGGAGGACAGGTGATGGAGGAGGCGTGATGGAGAGAGGTGATGGAGGAGGCGTGATGGAGGAGAGGTGATGGAGGAGAGGTGATGGAGGAGAGGTGATGGAGGAGACATGATGGAGGAGAGGTGATGGAGGACAGGTGATGGAGGACAGGTGATGGAGGACAGATGATGGAGGAGGCGTGATGGAGGAGAGGTGATGGAGGAGAGGTGATGGAGGCGTGATGGAGGAGAGTGATGGAGGAGGCGTGATGGAGGAGAGGTGATGGAGGACAGGTGATGGAGGACAGGTGATGGAGGACAGATGATGGAGGAGGCGTGATGGAGGAGGCGTGATGGAGGAGAGGTGATGGAGGACAGATGATGGAGGAGGCGTGATGGAGGAGCGTGATGGAGGAGAGGTGACAGCGAGAAAATCAACGAGGAGAAAACACAAACACTTTTTATTTGGAGAGTTTAGTCATTTAACCTTCATTTTGTGTCCCCGTCAGCATTGAAAATCAACACTTTTGTTGACATTTTTAACTTTTTCTTATGTTTTTGTCCCTTTTTTCAACACTTTTGATGATTTTTTTCAATGTTTGTCACTTTTTTTGACGTTTTTAACACTACGTAACACTAACTTATTAACTTTAGTTTTACAGTTATTTTTGGAATTTATGGTCAATAAACCTCATTTATAGGAAATTATACATAATGTTTGAGTTAGAAAAGCAGAAATTAGGAATTATTGAAACTAAAATGAAAGGAATGGATGTTGATGATAATCACAGACTGGAATATGTCAACTTTTACTCTCAATACTATTTCAAAAACACTTCAATTTGGTTTCAAATGCTATAAAATTGAATAAGACGCCCCAAAATTAATGAAAGTAGAGATTTGTACTTGGCAAGAGCGTTGTGTGGAATCAATCATGTTATTTTGGGGAATTAAAAAGACATTGATATAGGACAACATGAGGACAACATGAGGACAACATGAGGACAACATGGGAACACAACATGAGGACAACATGAGGACAACATAAAGACAACATGAGGACAACATGAGGACAACATGAACAACATGAGGACAACATGAGGACAACATGAGGACAACATGAGGACAACATGAAGACAACATGAGGACAACATGAGGACAACATGAAGACAACATGAGGACAACATGAAGACAACATGAGGACAACATGAGGACAACATGAGGACAACATGAGGACAACATGAAGACAACATGAGGACAACATGGGGACAACATGAAGACAACATGAGGACAGCATGAAGACAACATGAGACAACATGAGGACAACATGAAGACAACATGAGGACAACATGAGGACAACATGAAGACAACATGAGGACAACATGAGGACAACATGAAGACAACATGAGGACAACATGAAGACAACATAAAGACAACATAAGGGCAACATGAAGACAACATGGGGACAACATGAAGACAACATGAAGACAACATGAGGGCAACATGAAGACAACATGAGGACAACATGAAGACAACAGGAGGACAACATGAGGACAACATGAGGACAACATGAAGAAAACATGAGGGCAACATGAAGACAACATGAGGACAACATGAAGACAACATGAGGCAAACATGAAGACAACATGAGGACAACATGAAGACAACATGAAGACAACATGAGGGCAACATGAGGACAACATGAAGACAACATGAGGACAACATGAAGACAACATGAGGACAACATGAAGACAACATGAGGCAACATGAAGACAACATGAGGGCAACATGAGGACAACATGAAGACAACATGAGGGCAACATAAGACAACATGAGGGCAACATGAGGACAACATAGAAGACAACATGAGGGCAACATGAGGACAACATGAGGACAACATGAGGACAACATGAGGTTAGCCCTTGTATTGTCTTTGGGTGAAAAGAAGCGTTAAATGGCAAAAGCGATAAAAACATAAGGTTAGGGGTTAAGGTGAAGGGTTAAGGGTTAGGGGTTAGGGGTTAAGGGTGAAGGGTTAAGGGTTAGGGGTTAGGGGTTAAGGGTTAAGGGTGAAGGTTAAGGGTTAGGGGTTAGGGGTTAAGGGTTAAGGGTTAAGGGTTAGGGGTTAGGGGTTAGGGGTTAAGGGTTAAGGGTGAAGGGTTAAGGGTTAGGGGTTAGGGGTTAAGGGTTAAGGGTTAAGGGTTAGGGGTTAAGGGTTAGGGGTTAAGGGTGAAGGGTTAAGGGTTAGGGGTGATGATGACTTCCTGCATG
>JABXJD010002076.1:25000-62646 GCA_013375575.1 Percina caprodes
TCATTTTTCCAAAACTAGGCAAGGCAGCTTTATTTGTAGAGCACATTTCAGCAACAGGGCAATTCAAAGTGCTTTACACAAAAACAGTTAAAAAACAGTTAAAAGATAGCTCGATTTTTCTGAGCTTTCGCACGACGAACAAAGACATAAAGACATCAACCAATCCCGTTGTGTTCTTTACTTCTGAGGACACACGACAGGCTGCTCTGCAAAACAAAGACTGTACAGAAGAAACTTTATTACTGACCAAGGCAGCGTCCCCATTCACAATTACAACTGTAGACATACGTGGCCGGGTTGGTCCAGTGGTAGAGGGGGCGCACATGTACTTTGAGGTTTATGCCTCGACGCAGAGGTCCAGGATTCAAATCCAATCTGTGATGAGTTCTTGCATGTCTCTCACCTCACTGTCCTGGCAAATATTAAAGGCAGAAAAGCCCAAAAAGAATCTCCAAAAACCGGAGACATATAACCTACACACGTAACGTTTACCAGAGGGAATTAAATTCACTCAGAGGAAACTGGACGGATGTACGCTGTGGGTGGGGGGATCACCAGGCGTCTCCCGATGAAAATGTATGTTTTATGGTGCTCTCTGTATCTGTATCTGACTGTAAATGTGCTATATAAATAAACTTTGACCTTGACCTTGACCTTGACCTCAGCTGTCAGTTGGCCGCCACGCAGACGGATCGACCTCGTCCTTTCATCATTATCACAAATTATCACAATACAGCTGCTATAGTACTGTAAATAGTATTTTTCTGTGGGAGTACCACGGCCCTATAGTCCACGACCCAGTGGTCCCACGGCCCTATGGTCCTCGACCCAATGGTCCCGACCCTATGGTCCATGGCCCAGTGGTCCCACAGCCCTATGGTCCACGGCCTATGGTCCACAACCCAATGGCCCCACGGCCCTATGGTCCGCAGGCCAGTGGCCCCGACCCTATGGTCCACGACCCCAATGGTCCAATGGCCCCACGGCCCTATGGTCCATGGCCCTATGGTCCCACGACCCAGTGGTCCACGACCCAGTGGTCCCACAACCCAATGGTCCACGACCCAATGGCCCCACGGCCCTATGGTCCCACGGCCCTGTGGCCCCACGGCCCTGTGGTCCACGGCCCAGTGGTCCCACGGCCCAATGGTCGACCCAATGGCCCCACGGCCCTATGGTCCACGGCCCAGTGGTCCCACGCCCTATGGTCCACGACCTATGGTCCCACGGCCCTGTGGTCCACGGCCCAGTGGTCCAAGGCCCTATGGTCCACCCCCTATGGTCCCACCCAACCCCGGCCCAATGGTCTGTGGACCATTGGCCTTTCCACCTTTGAGGTTTGGTGATGTTTATGCACAAAAACAACTTAGTTAAGTTGAGAATAAGATTGTGGTTTGGGATCAAATTAGACATTAATTAACTTCCGCTATGTTACGTCGTTAAGCTTAAAACATATATTTTAGTTTTCTTTTAGTAAACTATAACCACCATGATGGAGGAAATAAAAATGCAGGGGAAAAAACATTAATACTGAGCTGTGATTTATAACAAAACAGGTGAAATCATTTCAGAGTCAGTGGAAAAACATCTTTATTGGAACTTTTACTTTAACAGGAAATGCTAATGAATGCAGTGTGTCTTATTAAAATGCATCCAGTCAAAAAGAAAGGAAATATTCAGTGAGTGCTAATGCATTATCATTTTAAAGCCCCCCTTTGTAGTTTGCGTTTCATCAGAGCTGGGTGTGATGAAATGATTGTGACACTGTATTAGTGAGTCATGTGGAGATGGGGGGGGGGGTCTCATTACAGGAAGCTCACTGACTTGCAGTGCACCAATGGAACTAACAACAGACTCTATTCAATTCAATTCAATTTTATTTATAGTATCAATTCATAACAAGAGTTATCTCAAGACACTTTACAGATAGAGCAGGTCTAGACCAGATAGAGCAGGTCTAGACCAGATAAATAGGTCTAGACCAGATAGAGCAGGTCTAGACCAGATAAATAGAGTCTAGACTACACTCCATAATTTACAAGGACCCAACAGTTCTAGTAGTTTCCTCCAGAGCAAGCAACAGTGGGACAGTGGCGAGGAAAACTTCCTTTTAGGAAGAAACCTGGGACAGACCCAGACCCAGACCCAGACCCAGGCCCAGACCCAGACCCAGGCTCTTGGTAGGCGGTGTCTGACGACCGGTTGGGATTAGAATGAAGAGTGGCAATAACAGCCACAGAAAAGATAAGGCATGACAAGAGATTTTTGTTATTTTAATCCACTTGTTATCAAGGTTATAGTCGTCTTTTTCGACCCTTTTGTGTCTTTCCGCCTGATTTTGTCACTTTTTCAACGTTTTTCGATTTTTGACCCTTCTGAAATTTTTTGTGTTTTTCCCAAAATTTTTAAAGGACCAACCTCCCGAGGACTTTCAGTTGATGTAAAGTTCATTATATCCCGATTCAGACGCTGATCGTCTTAGATAAAACAGAAATATTCACAGTGCAGGACACGTCCCAGACTCAATAATTCATGCTAACAGAGGAGCGCTGAATTATTGAAGTGAGCTGTTAGTGCGATGATGACTCACACGCTCTTATTCTGAAAGCATGAAGCTTAGTTTCCTCTGATCACTGAGAAAACTTCAACTGTCCAAATCTTACATCTTTCTAACGCTAACAGATGAGTAACTGGCAGGGTAGTCTTGCATTGCCAGTTCTTTCTCACAGTGTTGTGGAGGAAGGTCTTACAACACAGATGCATTCTAGGAGATAAAATGCTGAGCAGGAAGAAACCGCACATCCACTATTAAATGAAGTCAAAATGAAAAACATTAAATTTTAATTGAATAGATGAATTGTAAAATGTAAAAAGGCAATTTCCAAATTTAAAATTCAAAAGTTGAATTGAAAATTGTAAAGTGCCAAGACTGGGGTGGGGGCAGCCAAAGCCGGACTGAGTGTATCTGAGGTAGGCGGGGGAGGCGATCTGCACCAATCACATCGGTGTAGCTGGTAGGCGGGGCCAGAGGAGCTGCACCAATCATATCAGTGTTTGACCCATCCCACCCCCAAAAAAACCCTGCCTCCTTACTCAGAGGATGGGGCTCTTGAACTTCATCATATTACATATTACTTAATATACAGTATAATGTAAATGTAATTTGTAATTGCTTCTTGCTGACCTATGTGGTGTTTTTCTGGGGGTGGGGGGTCTGTTTCTCATCACACTAATCAGGTCTGTATGTATGGAGAATATCAGATTTTAACCCTTGTGTTGTCTTCCCGTCAAAAATCAACACTTTTGTTGATGCTTTCATCAATGTTTTTTTCAACTTACGTTTTTGTCACTTTTTGGACGTTTTCAACACTAAGTAATCAACTTATTAACTTTAGTTTTACAGTTATTTTTGGAATTCATGGTCAATAAACCTCATTTATAGGAAATTATACCTAATGTTTGAGTTAGAAAAGCAGAAATTAGGAATTATTGAGACTAAAATTAAAGGAATGGATGTTGATGATAATCACAGACTGGAATATGTCAACTTTTACTCTCAATACTATTTCAAAAACACTTCAATTTGGTTTCAAATGCTATAAAATTGAATAAGACGCCCCAAAATTAATGAAAGTAGAGATTTGTACTTGGCAAAGAGCGTTGTGTGGAATCAATCATGTTATTTTGGAGAATTAACCTCTTTAAAATCACTTGAAAATTCATGCTTTTCTAAGTCACCTTATGCTTTGTGTGTTTAGCTTAATGGAATCATGAGACTTTAAGCTTTCTAATGATGATGCATGAGCGTGTTTATGAAGATTTAATGCTTGCAATTTATGAGTGAAGAAAACGTCCTGGCAACGGGACAGAGCTGGCAGAGAGGTTAAAAGGACATTGACATGAGGGCAACATGAGGACAACATGAAGACAACATGAAGACACCATGAGGACAACATGGGGGCAACATGAGGACAACATGAGAGACAACATGAGGACAACATGAGGGCAACATGGGGGCAACATGAGGACAACATGAGGGCAACATGAAGACAACATGAGTGCAAGAGAGGCAACATGAAACAACATGAGTGCAACATGAGGACAACATGAGGGCAACATGAGGGCAACACGAGGACAACATGAGGGCAACATGAAGACAACATGAGGGTTAAGGACCAGGAGTTTGGAGCAGGTTTCTTTCCGGAGGCTTTTCACCGCAGGCTAACGAGCGCTGCCTACTGACTCTAAATAATCATCATATTCAGCTCTTTTATTTCATCTGAACTCATTAAGGTGATGAAATCTGGAGCAATGCGCTCCTCTTTATTTATTTTAAATGTTCCAGGCACTGTGAAGCTTTTGGCAAAAGGAAATTAGTGGTTTAAAAAAGCTGATGATGAAAAGGTGGAGACACAGCTGGCAGGTTGCACCAGCAGAGGCTGCAGGAGGCCAACTGGAACATTTAAGCATGATTTCATACATCCTTCTATAACAGGCATTATTATTATTATTATTATTATTATTATTATTATTATTATTATTATTATTATTATTATTATTATTATTATCAGGACAAAAGCATGGAGTCTGAGGAGACATTTGTTGAGTGTTAAGTTTATCAAAGCAGGTCCAGGACCATAGCAGGTCCAGGGTCAGGACCAAAGCAGGTCGGGGTCAGGACCAAAGCAGGTCTGGGGTCAGGACCAAAGCAGGTCCGGGGTCAGGACCAAAGCAGGTCTGGGGTCAGGACCAAACCAGGTCCAGGGTCAGGACCAAAGCAGGTCCGGGGTCAGGACCAAAGCAGGTCTGGGGTCAGGACCAAAGCAGGTCTGGGGTCAGAACCAAACCAGGTCCGGTGTCAGGACCAAAGCAGGTCGAGGGTCAGAACCAAACCAGGTCCAGGGTCAGGACCAAAGCAGGTCCAGGACCAAAGCAGGTCCGGGTCAGGAAGAGAATCCATCTTGTCTGTAAGATTAGACTATTTTTCAAAGCGCGTCGTTTTCTCCTCTAAGGAAGCAGGACATAAGGCGGGGATGCTACTGTTTTAATTTGGCAAGATGTTGTCACACTGTTACCACGGTAACGCTGTGACAACTGTCTTCCCACTTGGTTATTCTCTGCAGTGAATAATTAAATCTCACCGCAGACAACACCTTGACTCAGATGTGCAGCTTCTTTATTTTGTTTCACCAACGTCTCTCTCTCCAGAACATCTCCTCTCTACTACAACTATTATCTCAGCGCTTTATCACTCCCAGCGCGAAAAATGCCACGATCGGGTCAGCTGCCTTTGGCGGTTATTACAACACGTTCTCACTCCGAACTCGTGAAATACGATTGGACAGAAGCTACGTCTCCGTCCACGTGTCAATCAAACTATCTGAAGTTGGGTAAAGAAACTCCTGTGAATGAATCTGGTGAAAGTGTGTTTCCATCCAACGGCTTTAAAGCCAGTAACAACCTGCGGTGATGATGTCACATGACGCTGTTTTAGGGTCACATGATGCTGTTTGGGTCACATGACGCTGTTTTAGGGTCACATGACACTGTTTTAGGGTCACATGATGCTGTTTTAGGGTCACAGGACGCTGTTTTAGGGTCAGATAACGCTGTTTTAGGGTCACATGATGCTGTTTAGGGTCACATGACGCTGTTTTAGGTCACATGACGCTGTTTTTTAGGGTCACATGACGCTGTTTTAGGTCACATGACACTGTTTTAGGGTCACATGACGCTGTTTTAGGGTCAGATGACTGTTTTAGGGTCACATGATGCTGTTTTAGGGTCACATGATGCTGTTTTAGGGTCACATGATGCTGTTTTAGGGTCACATGATGCTGTTTTATGGTCACATGATGCTGTTTTAGGGTCACATGACGCTGTTTTAGGGTCAGATGACGCTGTTTTAGGGTCACATGACGCTGTTTTAGGGTCACATGATGCTGTTTTAGGGTCACATGATGCTGTTTTATGGTCACATGATGCTGTTTTAGGGTCACATGACGCTGTTTTAGGTCACATGACACTGTTTTAGGGTCATGACGCTGTTTTAGGTCAGATGACGCTGTTTTAGGTCACATGATGCTGTTTTAGGGTCACATGATGCTGTGTTATGGTCACATGATGCTGTTTTAGGGTCAGATGATGCTGTTTTAGGGTCACATGACGCTGTTTAGGGTCACATGACGCTGTTTTAGGGTCACATGATGCTGTTTTAGGGTCACATGATGCTGTTTTAGGGTCACATGACGCTGTTTTAGGGTCACATGATGCTGTTTTAGGTTCACATGATGCTGTTTTAGGGTCACATGATGCTGTTTTAGGGTCACATGATGCTGTTTTAGGGTCACATGACGCTGTTTTAGGGTCACATGACGCTGTTTTAGGTTCACATGACGCTGTTTTAGGGTCAGACTGGTATATCGGATTGATTTGAGACATTTTAAGGTGTTAACATTCATTTTCATAACAATAACAAAACAGACGTCTACCACCACATGATCAATATGGGACAACATCACATGATCAATATGGGACAACATCACATGATCACTATGGGACAACCACCACATGTCTCTGTCTGAGCGTCTTCCATTGTCTCCCAGGACGTCCACGGCTTGTCCTAACCTTTGTTCCTGATAAATTAAATTCAGAAAGTCTCTCTCCTCGTCCATCCACTTCCATCTGTCTTTGTGCCCCCCCCCCATGTGTAGAGGAAATACTGTATACTACTATCTCTGATGATATGATGTCTAACAGCTGTACACTACTACTACTTTCAATCAATGTTTTTAACTTTTTCTTAAGTTTTTGCCCCTTTTTTCAATACTTTTTTAAATGTTTGTCCCTTTTTTGACATTTAACACTACGTAACACTAACATATTAACATTAGTTTTACAGTTATTTTGGAATTTATGGTCAATAAACCTCATTTATAGGAAATTATACCTAATGTTTGAGTTAGAAAAACAGAAATTAGGAATTATTGAGACTAAAATTAAAGGAATGGATGTTGATGATAATCACAGATTGGAATATGTCAACTTTTACTCTCAATACTATTTCAAAAACACTTCAATTTGGTTTCAAATGCTATAAAATTGAATAAGACGCCCCAAATTAATGAAAGTAGAGATTTGTACTTGGCAAAGAGTTGTGTGGAATCAATCATGTTATTTTGGGGAATTAAAAAGAACATTGATATAGGACAACATGAGGACAACATGAGGACAACATGAGGACAACATGGGGACAACATGAGGACAATATGAAGACAACATGAAGACAACATGAGGACAATATGAGGAAAACATGAGGACAACATGGGGACAACATGAGGACAATATGAAGACAACATGAAGACAACATAAGGACAACATGAAGACAACATGAGGGCAACATGAAGACAACATGAGGACAACATGAGGACAACATGAGGACAACATGGGGACAACATGAGGACAATATGAGGACAACATGAGGACAACATGGGGACAACATGAGGACAACATGAAGACAACATGAGGGCAACATGAGGACAACATGGGGACAACATGAGGGTTAAAGTAGTCACTTCTCTGTGTTATTGTGGCGTGGGGCGCCATCTTGTGGCTTCCTGGGTGTTGCACAGACACCACCAGCACCATCCGACTGCTTCATCAGACTGAGATCTGCTAGAAACAGAAACAGCTGCACACACCTTGTCTTTCAGACTCAAATCTTTGCTTTATTTTTTAATATCTCCATCAAGGTGTGCTAATTAATGACTTTTAAACTGATATAAAGAATGTAATACGCATTGTATATGTTACCAGAGTGCAAGAGTATTTATTTTGTTTAAAGATGATTTTCTTTTGTCATTTAATATGACTGAGCCTCTATATATATAGGGTAAAGTGAGGTAAGAAGGATTATATAGAAGAGCTGCATACAGAGGCCCAAAATGCTTTAAAACAATAAGCTGAGTCAGTCAAAAGCAGGCGTGGCCCCCTGTTTGGAAATGAGAAATTACTAATGCTAGATTTAAACACACACTTCACCATATTAAAAGAAATGAAAACACTATGAGGTCAGATTCACTGGCATGGAAGCTGCAAAGAAATATGCTCAAGGACAACATGAGGGTTAAAAGCCCCCCTCCCATGTGCAGTCCATCTGACTGAACACAGTGAATCTGACTGCTGTGGATGTGAAAGAAATGCATGAAAGTTGTGTTATTCAGCTGTGTTTAACAACCTTTAACTACACCCCCTTTGAATGCCTTTTGAACCGTTTAATGTACAGTCTTGCGTGAGTTATTGAACTCAGAAGAGAGTTCCTTTGTCATTGGTCATGGATTAGTCCGCCCCCTATACTAAGGCCACGCCCCTTTAACTAATGACCCATTTGTTGTAGACCATTGTGTGAGGTATCATTGTGCATTGTACTAGTAAAGTTCCCTTTTCATTGGAGATGGTTTGGCCTGTCCCCTATGCTAAAGCCACGCCCATTTCATAAATAATTACCCTTTTATCATAGGCTCATGAGGCAAAATTGAACTCAGCAGAGATTTTCATTGGAGATGGTTTGCCCCGCCCCCTACTCTTAGTACAACTTCTGCAATACACCATCTCAAACGGCACTCCGGCGCCATTTGTTAGCTTTGTCGCGCGGTTGAGCGAATGCAGGGTTGAATCGGCGCCCGTAACCCCGATGCACAAAGAGGGGCGAGGGCCCGTCCAATGCTGCTTGCAGCTTTAATTAGGGTTCAAACCGCGATGTTTGTCTGTTTTAGTTATTAGGGCCCGAGCACTAAAGCGCAGGATTATTATTCCACACCTCTCCCATCTCTTTCCTTTTTGAGGGTCTTAGCATGCGGGACAACTTGCACACATGTCAGACCTATGAAAAATCACAAAACTCTGTAGTGATTTGTCTCGGGCGTTGACAGGGGGCTCCATAGCGCCCCCTAATGAGCACCCTGAATTCAACAAAAGTAATAATGTATCACACATCATACATACATATCATCTGGAACTCTATCAAGCTATTTTTAGAAAAAATCAACATTTTACAAATTTACGATATGGCGATTTTTGTGCGAAAGTTTTCATTTTTCTAAGACTTGTATGAGGACTTTAGGATTCACGAAAACTCTCAAAATCTCGCAGCCATGTGCAGAATATGAAACTCTTTCATCTGAATTCACAGTTAGGCTTGGGAGTAGTATTGTTGCTCTATAGGGCCCACTAAGTTTTAGCCCTTTGGCACATTTTTGCCAATGTTTTGTGAGTTTTCGTAAATATTGAGGCATATATACGAAAACTCACAAAGAATTGGCGCCCACATAAACACCGGGGAGCTTTGCGAGACTGCTCAGCAATTTGGCCCATACCTGTAAGCGGGCTCTATAGCGCCCCCTACCATGGAAGGCCTAATCTTGGACATAGTTACTCCGATCTTCACTAGATTTGACACGCATATTGCTCTAATAATTGCAAACATATTTCCCATTTACCTTCATTAGCTCCGCCCAACCGGAAGGCGGCCATTTTGACCTTATGCATTTTCATGTGTTTTACATTATTTTGGAATCCTCCTACCATTCACCATTGGGTAAAAAAATCACTCAAGATATGTACATCATTTTAAAAATGACTCCAAATAGTGTTAAAGGCCAGTTTTATTTTGTCATTTTTGGTATTTGTGGGTTTTACCTCAATTTGGTGATGACGTCCCGTTGGGGAGAGTAGCCTCAGCCGAGTACTAGAACTATGGCGACTGTACCTGTCAGACATAAGGGGGGGGAATAAGAAATTGCAGAGAGTTGGGGAAGTCTCCTGGTGAGTTGCTCTCATTTAGCAACGCAGCAGTGCCAGCGCTGCAGGGCATACAATAATGACTTTGACTGTTAGTGAATAGCACAGAGTGAAAGTCAACATTTCCTTTCTATCTAGTGACAGTGATCATGTTGATAGTTCAGATTAGTACTGGTAAACTTATCTAGATCTAGGAATAGGAGACATCATGCTCTTTCCTTTTTATTTGACAAAAACGCAGAATTTTAAAATACATCCATATGGAAGTTTGTGTGTCCTTGCACGAAGTGCAAAGGAAGCTATTGTTTTAGGAAGGATTATTATTATTCTGCGCCTCTCTGGTCTCTCATTTTTCCAGCTTATTAAGGAAAGAGCAGGTTGGGTCACATGCAGACAGAAGCACACACACAGATAGCTGCAGTAAAATCAATCTTTGGCTTTGCAGTGTCTGACTGTCGCACACATGCACTGCCGCAAAGATTGGCGTCTACCAGTACCGGAGGCGGAGGCGAGCCTTCTTCGCTGCTTGCAGCTTTAATTATTATTATTATTTGTTGTCTGCAGTGCCAGCTGAGCTGGAATGAACTAGAAACATGAAACTTGGGAATAACGGATAATGGTGGGCATGTGCTTCTAGAAACATTAACCCAATCAGCTACATGGTCACGGTGTAAATAAGGCTTCAAACAGGAAAAGAAACATCAACATGTTTTCTGATGCTGAATATTTATTGCAGTAAATGTAAAGGCTTGCAGTGGTTCCAGTTGAAGCAGACTGGTCCAACTGCTGCTCTTCAGGTTCTCTCTGAACTACTAGACCTGCACTGTACACAAAAGAGCTTCTTCTCATTACAGTTTGCATCGTTCCAGAGTCCCCAGTCTGAAAGAAACATGTTAATCAGTGTCAGTAGGAAGCACATCCTGTACAGGGTTTGTTGGTCTTCATGGTCTGGAGAAGTTTTAAATGTTCCCAACTCTCAATCACACAAAGAAATAGATTAATCATATTCTATGAGTAGAAAAGATGGTATGCAGTTAAAAATGAGGGTCCTGTTCTTCCTTCATACCCTCTACTTTGACCTGTTTGTTGTGCTGCTTTAATAATTACACTCCTTCGTCATAGCCTCTCTTATCTTGTCTGAGGTCAAATTAATAAATAAAGTAATTATTAGTTATTAGTAAGTATTATCATGTTTTATAACCTACTACCTCTCCTCCTAAACCATTTATTTACTTACCCAAATAGTTCATCTCAGCGCAGTACTCTCTGCGCTGAGTAAAGTCAGGCTGGCCACGAGCCCAGTTAGTGTAACCAAATCTACTGCCATCCGTCCAAACCCACTTATGAGTTTTCAAGGGACCTCGACCACTCTAAAGAGACAAGCAGAAAACAAATGATGGCCTGAGGTTGACTACTTGGCCAAATGGCCAATTATCATCAGATTAACTTTCCACTCTGTCACCAATTACCTGCTTCCAACTACCAACGTTTATTTGTTGGCTGACAGGTTTGAACTGTACATTTTCTCAACTATTAAAGGTAGGATATGTTTTTCTAATGAAAGAATGCATATCTTATCTCTCTGATTTCACATTTATTAAAGGGAAGACAGAGATGTACTATTTGTGCTTTAATTAAAATCAAAGCACAAATTACTTGAAGTAAAAACATACAATAAGTAGAAAATAACTGGAATGTTTTTGCAACCAAATGCATTTTAAATATTGTCATATCAAAGTTTATACACAGGGCTTTTGACCGGGGGGGGGGGTGTTTGTGTCCAGGAGAAGTTAAGACTTTCATCCTGGAAACGGGTGTTTATGACCTCACGGAGCTCTGGACCTGGTTCAGAATCTTATTTTCTCAGCTAGATTCAACTGTAAGACCGCTACACTTAACTGTCATGTGACCACTCTTTATGTGACGGGCCAGCAGCCACCAAAAGTTTGTAGTATATTATATGAAATGTGCATAAGTTTGAGCAATATTATACAAACCTGTCATGAGAATGTGTTGTACTAGGACTAAATAGGGCTTCACAAACAGAAACATTTACTGCTTACCTCAGTAAGGAAGGCTCCGATCCAGTAGTGAGATTTTCCAGTGGTGGCTCTGTACATGGCACATTGGACTAGATTCAGCCCCACGTCACTGTGGATCGATACCAGATGGCCATTTGGGAATTGTCTACAGGCCATCTAAAATGAACACAAATCAGGAGAATTAGTTTTCACTTATAATTCATAATTTGTCATATTAATTCCCTTATTTGATCTATTCTCGCTCAACCGGAAATTGATCCGGTCCGCCATCAAAGCCCGTTCACATTCCCTAACCTCTGCTCTGAGGAGACAGGAAACACACTACCACCTTTAGAAAATCTTAAATTATAGAACAATACATGTGAAACTGAGGAGGTAAAATAAAGCTTTATATCTTAATGAAAATCTTTTAAACGTTCTTATGTTTGTTTCTCCTTTTGATATTACACATTTTATTGAAGCTTTTGCATTTCGCTTTTCTATTATTCCAAAACTACATTTCACCTTTCATTACGACGTTGCCAAAAATAACAATGTATTTGTTATTGTTCTTTTAATTTTAAATACTGGGTCAGATGACCCTCCATAGCTGTACCTCAGTAATTAGAATATACTTATAGAATATAATATTAAACTTCACAAGTCACAAAAAAGAAATCTTGTTCTCAAGTCCTCTTTCCTCACATCTTTTGCTGAACATGAAAGACTGTCTGAAAAGGATGAGTTCACATTTCCTGTCTGTAGTCAGATGTGTGTGTTTTATCACCTCTGCATCATGATAACCAAAATGAGTATTGAACGCCTTCACACAGCGGTTGTTACCCATCTGGGACCAGCCTTCACCGAGGTTCTTGTTTCTACATGGTGTGGCCGGATATTTGGTCCTACACATCTCGGCAGGATCGCCTGCATCACAAAAAGTTTTGTCAATTTTTTGTTCCTGTAGACTTTAAAGATTATTTTATTCATAATTTTATTCTCTGCCTTTAATGAACAGGCCAGCTAGGTGAGAAAAGAGAGAGACGGAAGACAGGCAGGAAATTGTCTCAGGTCGTACTTGAACCCTGGACTCTGTGTCGAGGCATAAGCCTCTCAGTGTGTGCACCCGCTCTACCCACTGAACCAACCCGGCCACGTCTTGTTCCTGTTGTCCGTGTAGACTGATTATTTAGTGACTGTGTGTTCTTACCGGCTGCAGAGTCCGACATGGACATCAGCACCACCAGAAGAAGGATGGCAGTAACCACAACAGGACGCATGGTTCAGGGCTCACAGCACTCTGCAACTGGAATATAATCTAATGACACACAGGAATATACAGGTAAAAGCCAGTAAATTAGAATATTTTGAAAAACTTGATTTATTTCAGTAATTGCATTCAAAAGGTGTAACTTGTACATTACATTTATTCATTGCACACAGACTGATGCATTCAAATGTTTATTTCATTTAATTTTGATGATTTGAAGTGGCAACAAATGAAAATCCAAAATTCCGTGTGTCACAAAATTAGAATATTACTTAAGGCTAATACAAAAAAGGGAGTTTTTAGAAATGTTGGCCAACTGAAAAGTAAGAAAATGAAAAATACTCAATACTTGGTTGGAGCTCCTTTTGCCTCAATTACTGCATTAATGCGGCGTGGCATGGAGTCGATGAGTTTCTGGCACTGCTCAGGTGTTATGAGAGCCCAGGTTGCTCTGATAGTGGCCTTCAACTCTTCTGCGTTTTTGGGTCTGGCATTCTGCATCTTCCTTTTCACAATACCCCACAGATTTTCTATGGGGCTAAGGTCAGGGGAGTTGGCTGGCGAATTTAGAACAGAAATACCATGGTCCGTAAACCAGGCACGGGTAGATTTTGCGCTGTGTGCAGGCACCAAGTCCTGTTGGAACCTGAAATCTCCATCTCCATAGAGCAGGTCAGCAGCAGGAAGCATGAAGTGCTCTAAAACTTGCTGGTAGACGGCTGCGTTGACCCTGGATCTCAGGAAACAGAGTGGACCGACACCAGCAGATGACATGGCACCCCAAACCATCACTAATGGTGGAAACTTTACACTAGACTTCAGGCAACGTGGATCCTGTGCCTCTCCTGTCTTCCTCCAGACTCTGGGACCTCGATTTCCAAAGGAAATGCAAAATTTGCTTTCGTCAGAAAACATGACTTTGGACCACTCAGCAGCAGTCCAGCTCTTTTTTTTAGCCCAGGTGAGGCGCTTTTCGCGCTGTTTCTTGGTCAACAGTGGCTTGACACGAGGTATGCGGCAGTTGAAACCCATGTCTTTCCAGCGTCTCTTGGTGGTGGATCTTGAAGCACTGACTCCAGCAGCTGTCCACACCCTTTTTCACAATCTTGACTAGGGCGTGATCCCTATCGCTTGTACACTTTTTCTGACCACAGTTTTCCTTCCCTTTGCCTCTCTATTAATGTGTTTGGACACAGAGCTCTGAGAACAGCCAGCCTCTTCAGCAATAACCTGTTGTGTCTTTCCCTCCTTGTGCAATGTGTCGATGGTCGCCTTTTGGACAGCTGTCAAATCTGAAGTCTTCCCCATGTTTGTGTAGGCTTCAGAACTGGACTGAGAGACCATTTAAAGCCCTTTGCAGGTGTTTTGAGTTAATCAGCTGATTACTTTGTGGCACCAGGTGTCTTCAAAATGTAACCCTTACACAATATTCTAATTTTGTGACACACGGAATTTTGGATTTTCATTTGTTGCCACTTCAAATCATCAAAATTAAATGAAATAAACATTTGAATGCATCAGTCTGTGTGCAATGAATAAATATAATGTACAAGTTACACCTTTTGAATGCAATTACTGAAATAAATCAAGTTTTTCAAAATATTCTAATTTACTGGCTTTTACCTGTATATATATGCATAAACAAGTCAACCAGGATAAAACTGAAGTGGTTATAGCTCTGAAGGCTGAGAGAGACTAACTGGCCACAAAATTAGTTTCACCAGGAACTTACCCCACCTTAACAGACAAGAAAGTCATCTTTGAACCAAATTCTGCTGGTTTTTACAGACAATAAGTGACAGATATGATTATAAATTGATTTTGAACCAGGAATCCTCATGTCCTCTGAAGTCTTTTAGCTGATTCAAAGTGCAGGTGGTTTTTAGTTTTTATGCCTGATGAAGATCTGAGAGCAGCTCAAAGTGTTAAGATCTTTAAACTGAAAGTTGAAACCTTTAAATGTCCTTTTCTGTTCTATTGAAACACAGAGAGACAAACGGGACTCACCTCAGGTGAAGTAGTGGAGTAGTCTCGGTCCTTGTTCCTCATCCGTCTGGATGTCGGTCTGATCTCTGCCTCAGTTAAATATCCACAGCTGATGCCCTGAATACATTTGATCAAACAGTGTGATGAAAACCAAGAGCCAAAAACATTAAAAAAACATTTTAATTCAACACAAGTCAATAAGCCGCGGGTCAAGGTGGGACTTTATGGTGAGACCAAACATGAGTGTGTCTGCGAGTATGCTCAGGGATTATTTGATTTTTACTTCCAACCTTAATCTTAAAAGTACATAAAGATGCAGGTGTCCTCCTCTCCCTGAGGAGATTTTGAACTTGTGCAGCTGCTTTGAATCATCCTGGGAAGAATTAAGAAATTATATTATTTCTTGTCCTCACTTTCCCTGAGTGAAACTACTAATATTGGAAAACAGGGCAGCAACAAAAAAGGAACCTCAAAAAGACAAATATGGTGAAGGTTCTTGAAGTCTCTCCGAGGCCGATTTTGGCCATTTGGCCTCATGTGAGAAGGCCACCGATGGTTGTTCAGACATGACCTGTCTGTGTCTGTGAAAAGGTCTATTGCAAAGTCCTCTCTAGAACTCTTTTGTCAGAGGTGTTCGCATTTCGCCGCCGGCCAGATGGGTTTGACCTTCACCCGTGCCCTCTGCCCCGGGTGCCAAGCCTTGCTGCCCTCACTTCCGGTTCCTGAGCCCCGCTGTTTCCTGTTCCAGCGCTCCAGTATTGCCTCCCTTGTCCTTCCTTCGCCCTCCCTCCTCCGGGCCTCTTCATTCAACTGCAGGAGTGTTTTACCACAGTCCCAGGCACTTATTTTTCAATCATTTTCATTTTAACTTGTCTTGACCTGGTTCCAAGAACCTTAAACCAGATGCTCTGCTCCACCTTTTCAACCCTGACCCCTCTCCTGAGGAACTGTCCTATATCCTTCCCTGTTCCTTATATCCTGGGAAGTGGAGCAATGGGTCAACCAAGTGCAGTAAGGTGTAACAATTCTGGTCGGTTGTTTGTCCCATCTGAGCTCTGGACTCAGGTTATCCTTTGGCCCAACACCTCTCACCTCACTTTCCACTCAGGAGTTAGGAGAACTTGTTTTTATTCAGCAACGCTGCTGGTGGCCTGCTATGGAGAGAGGTGAGGGAGTATGTGTCCGCCTGCCCTGTCTGCCGGAATAAGGCTGAACCATTTCTCTATCTTACCCCTTACCCTATGTTTTGCGCGTTCCCCGAGACCTAGTGCTGTCCCAATACTCTTTTTGAACGAGGGGTAAGTGTATGGTCCTTGAAACCATAGACAGTGAATGAAAAAAAACGAGGGAGGACACGAGCTTACTTGAATCGAGGGGTAGAGATATACATCGTGCAACAGGCAACAATGGCTGCGGCGTCAACCAGAGAGAACCCTAAATGGTTAAGGTTAATGGTAAAGTATTTTCGGCTTACATAATAAATAATAGTCTTGTTTTGTGGTGTATACAGTCCTGTGCATATATATACTTGCAAACATGTTCTTAACTGAAACTTTAACATTGATTTGCAGCCCCGCATTTCTCTGCCTTGAATGGACTGCATATACTGTATATATATTAATATTAACGGTCTATGGTACACCGCTACGTGCTTTACATATATCGTCCTGTATCACACAGGAAGACACAGCAGCTGGTCCACTTTATACTATATATGCCGTCCTGTATCACACGGGAGGACACAGCAGCTGATCCACTTTCGAGCTGAAAAGGAGCAGAAGTTTCTTAAATCATGTGTTCATGTTGTACCCGTTCATTATTGCATTGCTACTGTATTATTGTAATCATTTGTAATTAATTCCTGTTTATGCACTTGTATATTGTTTTTGGTTTTGCAAGGGAACAACTGGCATGTTAAAAGGGTCCCTCTGTCCCCTCAAGATTTCTGACTGAACGGCGCCCAGATAGCCTTAGAGAACATTTTCGGGAACGCTCAAAGTCTGAGTGTGGACACTGGCACAAGGCCTGTTACGTTTCTCCTGTAGCATCTTTTAAGCGTTGTTACCTCAGGGTTATTTAGAGAGAGTGTTGATCTTCCTGCCAAGCCCTAGTCTTAAAAGTTCATTATAGATGCAGGTGTCCTCACCCTGAAGTGCTTATACAGCAAACAGAGGAGACTTTGAACTTGTGCTTGCTTTTAGCAACTCTGAATTATTCTGGGAAGAATTAAAGAATAATTGTTAAACAATTTTCTGACCTTAGTTTCCCTGAGTGAAACTACTATAACTGGATAGTTTTAAAAAGGCAGCAAATTTTTTCAATTGTGAACCTAAAAATTACAACTCAGTTAAAACGTTTTTTACTGTTAGCATCCAAGAAAGATTACATTTGAGGGAAACTACACTTGGTTAAGGTACGTGAAAATGTTTATTTGTCCATTTTGACGAAGGAGACTTTTAGCATCAACAACAACAAAGACACCTGACCAGACGTCCGTATTTTACGAGATGGGAGTGAGAATGTGTTGTATTTGCGGAGGATGTTTTGGTCTTTTGAAAACCAATCTCAGTCTCTTCCTCACCTTCTATCTCTATGCGAAGAGTATGGAAGCTTACCAGGATTTAAAATTAACTGGTCTAAGTCTGCACTACTTCATTTAAATAACTGCCGGAAAAATGGATGGGTCTCCCCAAGTGGATTCAAGCTCGTATCTCAGTGGTTAAAATGAATGTGTGAGCTCTATGCCGCCTCTCCTCCTGCTGGCTATTGCCGTCAATTACAAAACTGAAATGTCTACAGAGAAGGAAAGAGGATGGTGCCCTCTGAGTTCCCAACTTCAAACATTATTTTTGGTCCTTCGTATTGAGGCCCCTCCTCACTTGGTTTAACCCAGATGTGTCTGTTTCCTGGCATACTTAGAAAGTGCTATGACAGAGCCTTGGTCACTCCATGACGTTTGTTTAGCCAAAATGTCTAACAAACAGTGCCAGCTATGCTTTGACACCATTATGTCACATCTTGTCAAGACTTGTAACTGTAACAGCTTGTAACTGGCTAACTTGTTTCCCTTTATTCTAAACCACAGCACTCCTGATTGGTTGGAGGCTGACAACTGCCTCACAATTGTCTAAATTGTCAAAAGACATTTTAGCTAGGTTGGATTGTTACTTTTTCTGACTTGCAGAACACATTCAATCTACCAAGTTCCTCTTTTTTACATTTAGTTAAGATCAGCACAGCCATACGGTGTATAGTCTACGTAGACCAGTTTCGGCCCTTTAACTTAATCAGTGTTAATGAGATATTTTCAACAGTAATGTACCACACACATATGGCTCACACCTCTTAATGTTTACCAACGTTTGCCTCCCCACCATTATCCTTTGGGTCCTGCTTTCGCACACGGGTCATTGGGGGTGACTGCTGTAAGGAGCCTTGGCCCCGTCATAACTGCTTGCAGTTGTAGTTGTTATTTCTTTCTTCTTCTAAGTGTGATTCAGAGTTGCTGAGGAAAAACACAGGTTCAACATGTACATCTCCGAAAACACTTCAGGCTGAGGAAGATACCTACAGCAAACTCATTTCATAATGAGAGGCAACCGAAAGATCAACAGTCTGTTCTAATAAGTCGTTTGAAACAAGGTGCTGCTGTGTGTCTTTACGGGTTTGACTGTCCAACTGACAACAATTACTTTAAAAAGAGTTCTCCTCGTGTCAGTAAAGTGAACCTCCAGGTCATCCTGGCAGCAGCACATGGGAGCAGCTTAGGACAAATGAGTTCTGTGAGAGGACTTTGCAATAGACCTTTTTCACAGACACAGACAGGTCATGTCTGAACAACCATCGGTGGCATTCTCACATGAGGCCAAATGGCCAAATATGGGCCTCGGATCAGAGACTTCAAGAACCTTAACCAAGTCCAGTTGCCTTTGAATTAAACCGATTTGTATTTTTGAGGTTCACATTTTGAAAGTTGCTGCACAGTTTCTATCCAATATTAGTAGTTTCACTCAGGGAAAGTGAGGACAAGAAATAATATAATTTCTTAATTCTTCCCAGGATGATTCAAAGCAGCTGCACAAGTTCAAAATCTCCTCAGGAGAGGAGGACACCTGCATCTTTATGTACTTTTAAGATTAAGGTTGGAAGTAAAATCAAATAATCCCTGAGCATACTCTGTTTGGTCTCACCATAAAGTCCCACCTTGACCCGCGGCTTATTGACTTGTGTTGAATTAAAAGGTTTTTTAATGTTTTTGGCTCTTGATTCTCATCATATTGTTTGATCAGTTAAATCAAATGTATTCAGGGCATCAGCTGTGGATATTTAACTGAGGCAGAGATCAGACCGACATCCAGACGGACGAGGAACAAGGACCGAGACTACTCCACTACTTCACCTGAGGTGAGTCCCGTTTGTCTCTCTATGTTTCAATAGAACAGAAAAGGACATTTAAAGGTTTCAATTTTCAGTTAAAAGATCTCAACACTTTGAGCTGCTCTCAGATCTTCATCAGGCATAAAAACTAAAACCACCTGCACTTTGAATCAGCTAAAAGACTTCAGAGGACATGAGGGGGATTCCTGGTTCAAAATCAATTTATAATCATATCTGTCACTTATTGTCTGTAACAACCAGCAGAATTTGGTTCAAAGATGACTTTCTTGTCTGTTAAGGTGGGGTAAGTTCCTGGTGAAACTAATTTAGTGGCCAGTTAGTCTCTCTCAGCCTTCAGAGCTATAACCACTTCAGTGTTATCCTAGTTGACTTGTTTATGCATATATATATTCTTGTGTGTTATTAGATTATATTCCAGTTGCAGAGTGCTGTGAGAGCCCTGAACCATGCGTCCTGTTGTGGTTACTGCCATCCTTCTTCTGGTGGTGCTGATGTCCATGTCGGCCTCTGCAGCCGGTAAGAACACACAGTCACTAAATAATCAGTCTACACGGACAACAGGAACAAGACGTGGCCGGGTTGGTTCAGTGGGTACAGCAGAACGTCTTCTTTCTAATTTTCAATTCAATTCAATTCAATTTTATTTATAGTATCAATTCATAACAAGAGTTATCTCAAGACACTTTACAGATAGAGTAGGTCTAGACCAGATAGAGTAGGTCTAGACTACACTCCAGAATTTACAAGGACCCAACAGTTCTAGTAGTTCCCTCCAGAGCAAGCAACAGTGCGACAGTGGCGAGGAAAAACTTCCTTTTAGGAAGAAACCTCGGACAGACCCAGACCCAGACCCAGACCCAGACCCAGGCTCTTGGTGGGCGGTGTCTGACGACCGTGGTTTCTGTGATACAGGGGTCCTGCAGAGATGTGTAAGACCAAATATCCGGCCCGTAGAAACAAAAACCTCGGTGAAGGCTGGTCCCAGATGGGTAACAACCGCTGTGTGAAGGCGTTCTTCGATAATAAACATATTTATCATCATGATGCAGAGGTAATAAAACACACATCTGACTTCAGACAGTAAATGTGACCTCATCCTGTTCAGAAAGTCTTTCATGTTCAGCAAAAGATTTGAGGAAAGAGGAATTGAATAGTATATTCTATAAGTATATTCTGATTACTGAGGTACAGCTATGGAGGGTCATCTGACCCAGTATTTAAAATTAAAAGAACAATAACAAATACATTGATATTTTTGTACGTCGTAATGAAAGGTGAAATGTAGTTTTGGAATAATAGAAAAGCCGAAATGCAAAAGCTTCAATTGAAATGTGTAACGCAAAAGGAAAAACAAACATAAGAAGGTTTAAAAGAGTTTTCATTAAGATATGAAGTCTTATTTTACCTCCCTCCTGTACTGTTCTCCAATTTAACATTCAAGATTTTCTAAAGGTGGTCGTGTGTTTCCTGTCTCCTCAGAGCAGAGGTTAGGGAATGTGAAGGCCGAGATGGCGGACCGGATCAATTTCCGGGTTGAGCGAGAATAGATCAAATAAGGAATTAATATGACAAATGATGAATTATCAGTGAAAACTAATTCTGCTGATTTGTTTTTATTTCAGATGGCCTGTAGAAAATTCCCAAATGGCCATCTGGTATCGATCCACAGTGACGTGGGGCTGAATCTAGTCGAATGTGCCATTCACAGAACCAGCACCAGAGACGCTAACTACTGGATCGGAGCCTTCCTTACTGAGGTAAGCAGTAAATGAGTTTGTGAAGCCCTATTTAGTCCTAGTACAACACATTCTCATGACAGGTTTGTATAATATTGCTCAAACTTATGCATATTTCATATAATATCCTACAAACTTTTGGTGGCTGCTGGCCGTCACATAAAGTGGTCACATGACAGTTAAGTGTAGCGGTCTTACAGTTGAATGTAACTGAGAAAATAAGATTCTGAACCAGGTCCAGAGCTCCATGAGGTCATAAACACCCGTTTCCAGGATGAAAGTCTTAACTTCTCCTGGACACAAACACGGCCCCCCCGGTTGAAAGGCCTGTGTATAAACTTTGATATGACAATATTTAAAATGTGTAATATTTAAAATGCATTTGGTTGCAAAAAAATTCCAATTATTTTCTACTTATTTGGTATTTATTTCAAGTAATGTGTGCTTTGATTTCAATTAAACCACAAATAGTACATCTCTGTCTTCCCTTTAATAAATGTAAAATCAGAGAGATAAGATATGCACTCTTTCATTAGAAAAACATATCCTACCTTTAATAGTTGAGAAAATGTACAGTTCAAACCTGTCAGCCAACAAATAACCGTTGGTAGTTGGAAGCAGGTAATTGGTGACAGAGTGGAAAGTTAATCTGATGATAATTGGCCATTTGGCCAAGTAGTCAACCTCAGGACATCATCTGTTGTGGTTTGTTTGTCTTTTTAGAGTGGTCGAGGTCCTATTCCATATCGTCAGTATGTTTGGACGGATGACAGTCCTTTTGCTTACACCTATTGGGCTGGTGGCCAGCCAGACTTCTATATGATGAGAGAGTACTGCATTGAGATGATCTATGTGGGTAAGTAAACACATGGTTTGGGAGGAGAAGTAGTAGGTTATAATAAATTAATTACTTAATTAATTTTACCTCAGACAACATAAGAGAGGCTATGACGAAGGAGTGTAATTATTAAAGCAGCACAACAAACAGGTCAAAGTAGAGGGGTATGAAGGAAGAACAGGACCCTCATTTTTAACTGCATACCATCTTTTCTACTCATAGAATATGATTAATCTATTTCTTTGTGTGATTGAGAGTTGGGAACATTTAAAACTTCTCCAGACCATGAAGACCAACAAACCCTATACAGGATGTGCTTCTTACTGACACTGATTAACATGTTTCTTTCAGACTGGGGACTCTGGAACGATGTGAGCTGTGAGGAGAAGAAGCTCTTTGTGTGTACAGTGCAGGTCTAGTAGTTCAGAGAGAACCTGAAGAGCAGCAGTTGGACCAGTCTGCTTCAACTGGAACCACTGCAAGCTTTTACATTTACTGCAATAAATATTCAGCATCAGAAAACATGTCGATGGTTCCTGTTTCTTTTCCTGTTGGTCACTGATCCATCTCCTCATGTCACAGGGATTTCAGGTAATTACTGACATTGTCTTATAAAGGCTAGCCTACTTTAAGCAATAATACACTAGAGTGTGTGATTTAACAACATGGTTATGACAGTGATGTGGCTAGGACCGTATGCAATAGGGGTGTTATGATACCCAAAATTTAGTAGTCGGTGCAAATACCAGTACAAATACACGATCCTCGATTTCGATAACACGGTAATAAAAGGATTTTTTAAGATTCCATGTACTTTAACTTGAAAAATGAAATGAAATATCAAAATATTCGAAAAATATCAAAATATCATAACAAGCCATACCAAACATGTGCAATAGAGCATAGCATAACATAAATAGTGCAACAACTAGTGTCCCCAGACACGTTCCAGACGTCCAGACATCTTTTCAAAAGGTACCGTGCAAAAACAACAAAATTACCTGGTAGAGATGCGGCTAAAATGAAGAAAAATAGGATCTGTCATGTAAATCTGCTTAAACCCTATCAGACGCAGTCTCCTCCAAGTGAGGCTACCCCTCGTTGTCCGGATCTGATGGCTAGTGGTTCTGTGGCAGTAATTGAGGGGGACAATGACATGTCGGACAAGGGGTTACAACCGCGACTTAAATACTCTGAAGCCTTAGAACAACATTGGGATATTTGGATGTAAATAAATGTAAACAGTTGATTATGGCAATTAAAAGTTACCCCTCGGTTCTCAGATATTCCTAACCACACTACTTTGATCGTACATGATGTTGATTTTGGGGATGATATCTCAGAGTTTCAATTGGGTTTCTCCAGAAAGAGGAAACTATTGGATTGTGAAGTGTCGTTCATGTTGGAAAATGGCATTTCTGAAGCATGTTCATCTAGTTGGGCTTCTCCTGTCTGTTGGATAGTAAAGCTGATTCCACACACAGGCCGTGCACTGATTTCCAAAGGTTAATGCAGCGACAAAGCCTGATTTGCGCAGCCAAATATGTCAGTAAGTTTGATCTTCTGAAAGGGTATTGGCAGATTCCTCTGTCGGAAAGGGCCAAAGAAAAACATTGTCAGGATTATACTCTCACACTGTCTTGCCCTTTGGCTTGCTAAAAGTGTGTGGGATTGATGGTTGTACGGTGTATTTGGATGACGTGGTGATTTATAGTAAATTTTTGGGTACAAGCTCTATTTGACAGGTTGTTTTGGGCGCGTTTGACTGTCAACCTGTCTAAGTGTGTTAAGGTTTTGCTTCGCTCTCTCATCCCTTCCTTGTATTCCCAGTTTTTCCCCTCCCTGCTGTCAGTCTTGTCTGTTTAGTCCTCTGTGTGTGTTTATGTGGGCGTGTCCGATCCTGGCTCATCACCACCTGCAGCACATGTGGCTCATCACTTATCACTCTAGCAGTTAAATACTCTGGTTCAGCGCTCACTCATCGCCAGTTCGTCAGTTTACCTCTGTTGGTATTTTGCTCTGGCCACTCTTTATATTTTGTTGAGTACTTTAGTGACATTTACTAATGTCCTGTTATCCGTCTGCCACAGTGCATCCCATGTGCAAATTCTCTGCCTGCCTGTCCATTGACTCACCTGCCTGTTTGTTCTTTGCCCGCCAGCCCTGACTGCTCCCTGACACAGTATCGTCTGATTCTCTTCAAGTCTGGAATTCACCGCCTCCCCAACCCTTTGGCTCTCCCTGTGCACTCAAATAAATTCTGCATCTGAATCCTTTCTTGTGTACCATAACAAAGGTTGAGTTTGTTAAGGTGACAGTAACCTACTTGGGCAAGATAGTGGGGCAGGGGAGGTTTTGACCTTCATGCACAAGTTCTGGCATTATGGTCATTTCCTGTTTCGTCTACTAAGCAGGAGTTTTTTTCTCGGGATGGCAGGTTATTACTGTGGTTTTGTGCTAATTTTTCTTCTGTTGTAACCCCACTGACTGAGTTGTTGAAGGCTGGTGTTAACTATGTTTGGTCTCCAGTTTGCCAACAGGCTTTTGATCAAGTGACATGTTGTTGAGGACTCCTGTACTGGCAGCTTCCAGGATGGATCTACCTTTCCAGTTGCAAGTCGATGCGAGTGATGTTGGGGCTGGTGCAGTATTGTTACAGACTAATGAACATGGAGTTGAAAGACCAACGAGTTACTTCTCTAAGAAGTTCAAGGTTTATCAAAGACATTACTCGTCATAGAAAAAGAAGGTCTTGCTCTTGTTTGGGCCCTGTTGGGGATTTGGGGAAATTGAACAGGCCGATGGTTGTAATATTGCGAGTAACAATAGTTCCCCTTCGAGGAACTCGAACTGCGTCGGTTACGACACTATGGGAATCGCCTTCAGGCATGACAGGGCTGAATGTGAATGAAAACTACTCCAATCCTATTGGTCCTAGTGAGAAGGTCATGTGGCATAACCGTAGGGACATATAAGCACACCGCACACAGCTCATTAGCTTTTTCTATTCAGCAGGCACGTTGGTTGATGTTGAGTGGCGAGCTACTGTGTTACTCACCTGGAAATATGTCCGGCGTTGTACGGTTCCGACGATGTGTCTCCCGCTGCTTCATCACGGTAGGTGACTCGCATGAACTGTGTGTCGCTTGTTTGGGCCTGTCGCGCCACAGCGGCTCTCGAGGGGCTGTGTGTGACCGAGGCCCTGCCTATGCGGGTGCTGCGGTCCCGCGTAGCCCTTTTTCCGCGGGACGGCCAGATCCGCTCTCCCGTGGCTCGGGCCAGTCGCTGAGGCGGCCGGCGGGTCCGGTCGTGGGGTTCGCAGCAGATCTGCTGGAGGGTTCGAGACGGCTGTGGCCCTTTCTCGTCCTTCTTCTGCCGATTCCGACTCCCCTGGTCCTCGTTTCTCGGCTTCTGCCCGGGGCGTAGGCTGGAGGCGGCCGCACTCGGGCTCTGTGGAGCTGCATGTGCGTCGTGGAGGAGGAGGACTTCCGGGTGTGCCGCGCGGCGTCATCTGAAGTGCGCCGCGCCGGACTGTGTTGAGCTGTTGGATGGCGCGGTCTGTGGCAAACCGGACTGGATTGGCCACAGGCTGTCAGGGAGATTGATCCCTTCCGCTCCATGCCCCTCCATGCCGTTTTCCCGGTTTTGCACAGTTAGTTGTGCAAATTGTGGGAGAAACCTTACTCTGGCTTTCTCCTCCCAGCAGCTGGAGTTTTGGCAATGTGGCGGGATTAAGGACCGGCTACGGGACGATACCGCGGGTTGACGCGCTCTGGCGTGTTACTTCGCCCCTGCTGACGTCGTCTTTTGGCCAGCCGGCGCTGCCGATGTGACCATGTCGGATGTCTTCCTCATTGGTGGGGAAGGCGTGTGGCGGCGGGCCAGGCTGGAGTGAGCCTGCACACCGTGGCGGTTTTGCAGGCCTGCTAGAGGACCTGCTGCTGGAGATGGACCGGAGGGTGCCGAGCGCTCCGGACGCGTGTTGCGCTGAACTCTGTCGTTGACAAGTTTCGCGTGTCCGGTCCCAGGAGGAGGCGTTCCGGCAGTTTCTCCTTCGCCGGACTTGGTCCCGCTCTGCTAGGACGGCTGGACCTTCTCAGCCCTCTACCAGCTCCCACCGGCCGCGCCAGTGACGCTGTCTGGCTTCTCGCGGACCCCCTCGGCTTGGGACGCGGGGCATCGCTCCCACGCACCCTCCCGGCAGTTTGGTCCTGAGGGCGTCGTCCAGTCGCGGAGGGGCGGAGGTCCTGTCTATGTGTTTAGCCCTCGGAGGCCGACTGAGGTCCCCTCCTGGGTGGCCGCTTGCGTTGTGTCCCGCCGCCGGCGCTCGGGAGCTAGCCGCCGCCGAGCCTTCTCCACTCTGCCTGCCCCGAGGGGTGGCGGTTGGCCGGAGATTCGGCTCCCGGCCTGCGGATCATCGGCGAGTTCTTCCTGGCGGCCAGCTTCGGGGACTCTTCCGAGATTGGCACGTCGCACCGGCCACCAGCCCCGAGGTTGGTTCTGCTGGCGGATTTCGGGTTGCCGGGGTTTGGAGAGCATATCCCGTGGGTTCTGCGCGCCGTCTTCTATGGGTACGGGCTGCAGTTCGGGTCCACCGCTTGCCGCTGGAGGACGGGGCCGTGGAGCTCGCTCCCCCGCTGGCCAGCGGGTCCGGTTTCTACAGCCGGTGCTTCCTGGTTCCCGTGAAGGACGGAAGGCCAGCACCCTGTTCTGGATCTGCGGGTTCTGAACCGGTCTCTGAGGAGATACAGGTTCGTGATGCTCACCATCCCTGCCATCATGTGTCACATCCGGTCTGTGGACTGGCTTGTCACCATGGATCCGAGGGTTGCATGCTTCTACATCTCCTTTTGTCCTTCCCACAGGAAGTTCCTGAGGTTCGCCTTTGGGGCATACCAATATCGGGTTCTTCCTTCGGCCTGGCACTCTCCTCGCACTTTCACCAAGTGTATGTATGCGGCGCCCCTCTGCGGCTCGGGGCATCCGGGTCCGCATTACATCGATGACTGGCTTATCCTGGCTCAGTCTCGGAGTTGGCAGTTCGGCATCGAGATGTCGTCCTCGCTCATCTTCTTCGTTTGGGGCTGTGGCTCAACGATGGAAAGAGTGTGCTGGCACCCGCCCTGAGGACCGTGTTCTTAGGGGTGGTGTGGGACTCGTTGACGATGCTGGCACATCTGTCTCCGGCTCGTGTCGAGTCCGTTCTGGACCAGTGAAGAGTGTGTAGCTGGGCGCGCCATCACAGTGAAACCCTTTCAATGGGTGTTGGGCCTTGTGGCGGCTGCTTCCGCGTGTTACCTTCTGGTCTTCTGCACATGAGGGCCCTGTAGTGGTGGCTGAAATCCAAGGGTTCTCCCGAGGAAACCCGTTCCGCCCGATACGGGTTACGCACACATGTCTTCGTACCCTATCGGTGTGGACGAAGCCTTGGTTCCTGTCCCAAGGACCCGCGCTGGGGGTGCCCTGTCGCCGTGTTATCGTTTCAACAGGCGCTTCCCTCACCGGGTGGGGCGCGGTCATGGGCGACCGCTCTGCGATGGGGGTTTGGCGGGGGCATCACTCGTCATGGCACATTGCCTCGGGATGCTGGCCATGTTCGGGCTCTGAGGAGCTTCCTGCCTGCACTCCTGGGTCGCCTCGTGCTGGTCTGGTCCGATGGCGTTGCTGGCACGTTTGTCTCCGGCTCGTGTCTAGTCCGTTCTACGGTGGAGAGTGTGAGGCTGAAGGGGTTTTCCCGTGGGGAAACGTTCCGCCTGATACGGGTTACGCACAATTGTCTTCGTGCCCTATCGGTGTGGGAGACACCTTGGTTCCTGTCCCAAGGACCCGCGCTGGGGGCGCCCTGTCGCCGTGTAATCGTTTCAACAGACGCTTCCCTCGCCGGGTGGGGCGCGGTCATGGCCGACCGCTCTGCGAAGGGGGTTTGGCGGGAGCATCACTCGTCATGGCACATCAATTGCCTCGAGATGCTGGCTGTGTTCGGGCTCTGAGGAGCTTCCTGCCTGCACTCCTGGACCGCCACGTGCTGGTCAGGTCCGACAATACAGCTGTGGTGGCCTATCTGAATCACCAGGGGGGTCTGCGCTCGCGCCCTCTATGCAGACTGGCGCATCGGATCCTCCTGTGGTCCCAGCGGAGACTGCTCTCTCTCAGGCGATGTTTATCCCTGGGCTTCAGAATCTGGGGCGGACCTGCTGTCGAGACAGGGGCTGAGGCCCGGGAATGGCGGCTCCACCCAGGTGGTGGAGTCCTTGTTCGAAAGGTTCGGACCCTTCTCGGAGACTACGCACTGTCCTCTGTGGTTCTCCCTGACGCCCCGGCCCCGCTGGGGCTGGACGCCATGGTGCGAGTGGCCGAGGCTGCGTCTGTACGCGTTTCCCCAGTCGCTCTGCTCCCAGGGGTCCAGAGGGTCCGTCGGGGACGGCATCCGCCTGCTTCTTGTGGCGCCGTTCTGGCCAACCCGGGTGTGGTTTCGGACCTGATGGAGCTCCTGGACGGTCCGCCGTGGCAGGTCCCTCTGAGGAGGGACCTGCTGTCCCGAGAGGGGGCCGGTTCTTCACCCTTGCCCCACCCTGTGGCGGCTGTGGGTCTGGCCCTTGAGGGGCCCAGTACCTCGAGGCGGGCCTGACGGCGGGTGCGGTCGAGACTCTCCTTAGCTCCAGGGCCCCGTCTACACGGAGGATGTATGGCCAGAAGTGGGCCGTCTTCTCTGCCTGGTGCAGTGGACGCATGCTGGACCCAGTTACCTGCCCGGTGCTTCAGGTGCTGGAGTTTCTGCAGGACCGCTTCTCTGCGGGCCTTTCCCCTCCACCCTCAAGGTTTACGTGGCTGCCATTTCGGCTTTCCACGCCCCTTCGGGGGTTGGGTCTCTGGGGAGGCTTCCCCTGGTCATTCGGTTCCTCCGTGGGACTCGGAGGATGAGACCTGCGACTCGTCCTAGGGTTCCCACCTGGGATCTGGCGGTGGTTCTTGAGGTGCTGGCTGAGGCCCCCTTGAACCGTTGGAGTCGGCTCGGCCAAGTACCTGACCTTGAAGATGGCCTTCCTCCTTGCTGTCACCTCTCTGAGGAGGGTGGGGACCTCCAGGCTCTTTCGGTTGCTTCCCGATGCCTGGAGTTTGCCCCGAATGTGAGGGCCATTCTGCACCCGTTCCGGGTCGTTCTAAAGTGCAGTCCTCTGTCATGGGGCCTGTGGTGCTGCAGGCGTTTCATCCTCCACCTCATGTGACGGCGGAGGACGGGAGGCTCCATTTGCTCTGCCCTGTCCGGGCCCTGAGTGTCTTCTCTGAGGTCCTCCGGGTGGAGAAATCGGACCAGTTGCTGGTGTGTTTCGGGTCCTCCAAGGCTGGGCTTCCCGCTTCTAAACATACTATCAGTAACTGGATCGTTCAGACTATCTCCCTGGCCTATCGGGTGCGCGGTTTGCCTTCACCTATGGCTGTACGGGCTCACTCCACGAGAGGCATGGCGGCCTCACGGCTCTCCTCTCTGGTGCGTCTCTCCAGGAGGTTTGTGATGCAGCTGGCTGGGCCACTCCATACCTTCTTCAGGTTCTATAGTCTGGACTTTCCCTCCGCACCTGGTACCCGGGTGCTCTCCTCCTAGTCGTGCCCACAGTGGTTTCACGCTGGGGCAGGCGGGGTTTCGCGCAGGTTAGTGGGTATCTCGTTCCCATAGTGTCGTAACCGCGCAGTTCGAGTTCCTCGAAGGAGCGTCTCAGGTTACGTATGTAACCTTTGTTCCCCGAGAAGGAGCGAGACACTGCGTCGGTTCGCGCGCGCCTCACCCGCCTGGAGTGCCTTGCTTCATAGAAAGAGCTAATGAGCTATGTGCCGGTGTGCTTATATGTCCCTACGGTTATGCCGTCACATGCTACCGTTCTCACTAGGACCAATAGGATTGGAGTAGTTTTCATTCACATTCAGCCCTGTCATGCCTGAAGGATTCCCATAGTGTCGTAACCGACGCAGTGTCTCGTTCCCCTTCTCGGGAACAAAGGTTATACGTAACCTGAGACGTTAGCAATACAATAAAAGTAACTAGAAAATTCATGAAATGTTATCAGTGTGCCTGCTATTGGGGCACATCCGAATAGCAATAAAACCTAATAAAAAATAATAAAAGTGTTATGTGTCTTAACCCTTCAGAGATTCTTCTGTTTCCCAGAAACAGCTATGAAGTAGCTAGCTAAACCAACCAGACTCCATGTAAAAACAGTCCTTTAGACTCTATAGTTACATGTCTGCGACCGGCACAAGATTTCCTACATTTTGACCAAAAATGAAGTCTGAAGACTGAAACCTGGAGGAGAGAGAGACATTTGTTTGGGAAACCTTCAGAGATCCGTACTGCAGTATTCATATGGTCATGCAAATAAATCTCAAAATTGACAAAAAGCAACAGAGAGAATTTCTAGTCCCCCTTTGTTTAGTCAGCCATCTTAAGCTAACGTTACCTTTGTAGAGATCTTGGGATTTCCCAAACTAAATAAGTACCGCAAATATGAACAAACTCAATCGTGTTGTAATTAAGATGTGCTTTGTTTGTTCAGAGAATATGTTTAAGGCGTTTACTCACTACCTGGGACGTTTTGGTACCGATTGGCTGGGATTTACTATGGACAGAGTACACGCGGAGATATAAATATTCAAGATACTGAACAGAAAAGCAGACCAGGACCATATACGTGGAAAAAGAGTATTCATTTGGTAAATCTAACGATGGAAGCAGGTGATGGGGCAAAGCGTGGAAGGAAATTGGCTAGAGGGGATGAGCAGGTCCGATATGGTTGAAGAAGTAGACAGCCAGACCCCACCGGGATGATCAGCCACACCCCCACACACCGTAAATCCAACTGACTGGAGAGCTTTTTTTTAAAGATTTTTAGGGTAAGAAGCATGTAGGAGAACGTCACAGGTCAGATTTGAACCCTGGACCTCTGCATCGAGGCATAAACCTCAGTACATGCGTACCTCCTCTACCCACTGAGCCAACCCAGCCATGACTTGAGAGCTTTTTAAGGAAAGACCAGGTTGGGTCACACACAGACAGAAGCACACACACACACACAAACACATACACACTGATAGCTGCAGCAAAGTCAATCTTTGGCGTTGCCGTGTCTGACTGTCGCGCCTGTGCACTGCCACAAAGATTGGCATCTGCCAGTACCCCGACCTATGAGGAGGTTAGGGCTCGTTCTCATCGCTGCTTGCAGCTTTAATTATTATTATTTGTTCTGCCGCGCCGCTCAAATTCCTATGAGCTGGAATAAGATAGAAACATGAAACTAACTGATAATGGTGTGCATATGCTTCTATAAAATATGAACCCAATCGGCCTCAGGGTGGCGCTGTAATTAAGGCTTAAATATGCAAATTTTAAAGGCCACGCCCACACTGTAATTGTGTAAGAAATTTCTCACGGGTGCAGCTTAATGTTTTCTACAAAAAGCCTCAATGACCATTAAGGGTCGCCAAGAAAATCATTCCGCCATTTTGAATTTTTTGAAAAACATTTTTGAGATCTCCTCTTACACCATAGCTCCCAATGCCACCACATTTCTAGTGAATCATCAATGGATCAAGCTCATTACAACTCCTATAAAACATGTTCATATCTCAATTACTTTTCAAGTTATTGACCAATGAACTTTGAAAAGGGGCGTGGCTCTGGACATAAATGAACACAAATCAGGAACCGTAAGGCCACTCATCACAAAACTCACAGGGTATGTTCAGATAAGTGCCCCAGATACATCCAGACAGTCTTACAAACGCAAGATAGGTGAGTGGCATAATACACATTTTACTATGAATCACATATTCATGGTCTGATCATCACGAATCTCTCAGGATATGTCCTCATAAGTACTGGAACCACACCCTGAAAGTTCAATTCAAATTGAACACCAGGGGCATGAATGCAAACAAACAGCAGGTGATATAGCGCAAATCAGGCTATAAATGACTAAATATTTGTCCAATCAACACAAAACATCCAGGAAATGTCTACATAATGACCTCACACATAAACAGCAAGTCTCATTCAAATTGACCAATAAGGGGCACTTTAAATGCACAATAACTGGACATGGAATGACGCAAATCAGGGTTTGAACTTGGAATCGCAGCCTGCAGCTTTAATTAGCAATTCTTTTTGTGTTGTCATCTGCTTTTCTCACATTGCCGTGAGCTGGACTGAGCTACATATCACAGTAAATTGAAAATAAATGTTTTTCACAAATCAGTTGTAGGCATTTTAAATAAAGTGCACTGTTCTTTCAATCGTTATAAAGCTTGCAGGATATATTTTATAATGACATTGGACCACATGTGAAATTATGTTCAAGTCGATTGAGAAAAAATGTTTGAACTGGCGAATTGCCGCTTGTGATTATATTTTTATCCATCCATCCATCATCATCCACTTATCCGGTATCGGGTCGCGGGGCAGCAGCTCCAGTAGGGGACCCCAAACTTCCCTTTCGAGCCACATCAACCAGCTCCGACTGGGGATCCCGAGCGTTCCCAGGCCAGGTTGGAGATATAATCTCTCCACCTAGTCCTGGGTCTTCCCCGAAGCCTCCTCCCAGCTGGACGTCCCTGGAACACCTCCCTAGGGAGGCGCCCAGGAGGCATCCTCACCAGATGCCCGAACCACCTCAACTGGCTCCTTTCGACGTGAAGGAGCAGCGACTCTACTCCGAGCTCCTCTCGGATGACTGAGCTCTCACCCTATCTCTAAGGGAGACGCCAGCCACCATCCTGAGGATACCCATTTCGGCCGCTTGTACCTGGACCTCATTCTTTCGGTCATGACCCAGCCTTCATGACCATAGGAGCGAAAATTGCCCGGTAGATCGAAAGCTTTGCCTTCTGGCTCAGCTCTCTTTTCGTCACAACGGTGCGATAAACTGAATGTAATACTGCATCAGCTGCTCCGATTCTCCGACCAATCTCACGCTCCATGGTCCCCTCACTCGAACAAGACCCCAAGGAACTTAAACTCCTTCACTTGGGGTAAAGACTCACTCCCTACCCGAAGAAAGCACTCCATCGGTTTCCTGCTGAGAACCATGGCCTCAAATTTAGAGGTGCTGATCCTCATCCCAGCCGCTTCACTCGGCTGCGAACCGATCCAGTGAGTGCTGGAGGTCACAGGCCGATGATGCCATCAGGACCACATCATCTGCAAAAGCAATGATGAGATCCCAAGCCCACCAAACTGCAACCTCCCCCGCCCGACTACGCCTCGATATGCTGTCCATAAATATTACAAACAGGATTGGTGACAAAGTGCAGCCTGGCGGAGGCCAACCCTCACCTGGAACGAGTCCGACTTACTGCCGAGAACCCGGACACAGCTCTCGCTTTGGTCATACAGAGATTGGATGGCCCTGAGAAGGGACCCCTCACCCCATACTCCCGCAGCACCTCTCACAATTTCTCCCAGGGACCCGGTCATACGCCTTCTCCAGATCCACAAAACACATGTAGACTGGTTGGGCATACTCCCAGGCCCCTCCAAGATCCTTGCGAGAGTGAAGATCTGATCCGTTGTTCCACGGGGGCGGAATCCACATTGTTCCTCTTCAATCCGAGTTCAACTTTCGGCCGAACCCTCCTTTCCAGCACCTTGAGTAGACTTTACCAGGAGGCTGAGAAGTGTGATACCCCTGTAATTGGCACACACCCTCTGGTCCCCCTTTTTGAATAGGGAACCACCACCCAGTCTGCCACTCCTTTGCCAGACTTCCACTCACTGTTGAAGAGGCGTGTCAACGAAGACATCCTCCACACCCAGAGCTTTCAGCATTTCTGGACGGATCTCATCAATCCCTGGGGCTTTGCAGCTGTGGAGTTGTTTGACTACCTCAGCGACCTCCGCCAGAAATTGACGACAATCCCCATCATCCTCCAGCTCTGCCTCTACCACAGAGCGTGTCAGCTGGATTTAGGAGTTCCTCAAAGTGCTCCATCCAGTCGGACGGCTTCCCTGACCACCGGTGTCCACCAGGGTGTTCGTGGGTTACCTAAGACCCTATGACCACAGCTCAGCTGCCGCAGCTTCAGCAATGGAAACTTTGAACATTGTCCACTCAGGTTCAATGCCCCCAGCCTCCACAGGGATGCCCGAAAAGCTCCGCCGGAGGTGTGAGTTGAAAGTCCGTCGGACAGGGGCCTCCTCCAGACGTTCCCAATTCAACCGCACTACCCGTTGGGTTTACCAGGTCTGTCCAGAGTCTTCCCCACCCCTGACCCAACTCACCACCAGATGGTGATCAGTTGACAGCTCTTCCCTCTCTTCACCCGAGTGTCCAAAACATACGGCCTCAGATCAGATGAAACGATTATAAAATCGATCATTGACCTTTGGCCTAGGGTGCTCTGGTACCACTTACAGTTATGAGCATCCCTATGTTCGAACATGGTGTTTGTGACGGACAATCCATGACTAGCACAGAAGTCCAACAACAGACAACCACTCTGGTTAAGATCAGGGAGGCCGTTCCACCCAATCACGCCTCTCCAAGTATCTCCATCATCACCCACGTTTGCATTGAAGTCCCCCAGCAGAACTATGGAGTCCCCTACTGGATCCCCATACAGGACTCCATTCAAGGACTCAAGAAGGCCGAATACTCGAACTCTTGTTTGGTGCATATGCACAAACAACAGTCAGAGTTTCCCCATCACCCGCAGGCGTAGGGAGGCGACCCTCTCGTCCACCGGGATAAACTCCAACGCAGCGCTCAGCCGGGACTTGTGAGTATCCCCACACCTGCCCGGCGCCTCACACCCTGGGCAACTCCGGAGTAGGACAGAGTCCAACCTATCCAGGAGTACGGTTCCAGAACCGAGACTGTGCGTAGAGGTAAGCCCCACCAGATCTAACTGGTAGCGCTCCACCTCCCACAAGTTCCTTCCCCCACTGAGAGGTGACATTCCACGTCCCCAGAGCCAGCCTCTGCCGCTCGGGTCTGGTCCGTCGGCTCTGACCTTTGCTGCCACCCATGTTGCAGCGCACCCGACCCCTTTGGTTCCTCCCACACGTGGTGGGCCCATGGGCTGGAGGAGCGCCACATCGCTTATTCGGGCTGTGCCCGGCCGGGCTCCATGGCAAACCCGGCCACCACGCACTCGCTGCCCGGGCTTCCTCCGGGCGGGTCTCTCTATCCCTTCCTTGCTCTTCCATTAGGGTTTTTTAACTATATTTGTTTTAAATTTTTAATTATATTGTCATGTTTCTGCAAATTAACGTGCTGGATCATTAGTAAAATTTTAGATCAAGAGTTAACATTTTAGGCCTTTTTAGAGACAATAATCACAAACTAGCTCTGGTTGTAAATACAGACATCCCTAATGATGACATGAACAAATAGATCAGTGACAAACAGGAAAAGAAACAGGAACCATCAACATGTTTTCTGATGCTGAATATTTATTGCAGTAAATTTAAAAGCTTGCAGTGGTTCCAGTTGAAGCAGACTGGTCCAACTGCTGCTCTTCAGGTTCTCTCTGAACTACTAGAGCTTCACTGCACACACATACGGCCTATTGTCATTACAGGTGATATCGTTCCAGAGTCCCCAGTCTGAAAGAAACATGTTAATCAGTGTCAGTAGGAAGCACATCCTGTATAGGGTTTGTTGGTCTTCATGGTCTGGAGAAGTTTTAAATGTTCCCAACTCTCATCACACAAAGAAATAGATTAATCATATTCTATGAGTAGAAAAGATGGTATGCAGTTAAAAATGAGGGTCCTGTTCTTCCTTCATACCCCTCTACTTTGACCTGTTTGTTGTGCTGCTTTAATAATTACACTCCTTCGTCATCGCCTCTCTTATCTTGTCTAAGGTCAAATTAATAAATAAAGTAATTCATTTATTACCTACTACTACCTCTCCTAAACCATTTACTTACCCCAATAGTTCATCTCAACGCAGAACTCCTTGTCATAGAAATAGTCAGGCATGCCACTAGCCCAATTACTGTAATCAAACTTAGTGTCATCGCTCCAAAACCAAACCTGACTTCCACGTCTCTAAAAAGACAAACAGAAAACAGATGATGTCCTGAGGTTAACTACTTGGCCAAATGGCCAATTATCATCAGATTAACTTTCCACTCTGTCACCAATTACCTGCTTCCAACTACCAACGGTTATTTGTTGCCTGACAGGTTTGAACTGTACATTTTCTCAACTATTAAAGGTAGGATATGTTTTTCTAATGAAAGAGTGTATATGTGGAACTGTGTGAATGTGACGTGTTACAAATGAGGATTTGTTCTCAATCAACTTACCTGGTAAATAGGTTAAATAAATAAATAAAATATAGGGCTTCATAAACAGAAACAGTCACTGGTTACCTCTAAAGGCTCCGATCCAGTAGTCAGCTTTGTTGTAATTAGCTCTGTACATGGCATTGCACTTGATTCAGCTCATCGTCGCTGTGGATCGATACCAGATGGCCATTTGGGAACTTCATACAGGCTTTCTAAAATGACCACAAATCAGGAGAATTAGTTTCCACTGATAATTCATCATTTGTCATATTAATTCCCTTATTTGATCTATCTTCGCTCAACCGGAAATTGATCCGGTCCGCCATCACGGCCGGGTCACATTCCCTAACCTCTGCTCTGAGGAGACAGGAAACACGACCACCTTTAGAAAATGCTGAATGTTAAATTGGAGAAAAAGGAATGAAAAACAGAGAGGTAAAATAAGACTTCATATCTTAATGAAAAACTTTCTCTTTTAAACCTTCTTTTGTTTGTTTTTCCTTTTGCCGTTACACATTTCAATTGAAGCTTTTGCATTTTGGCTCTTCTATTATTCCTAAAAAACATTATTACATTGCCAAATAATAAGAATGTATGTCATTTTCCTTTGTTATTGTTCTTTTGATTTTAAATACTGGGTCAGATGACCCTCCATAGCTATCAGTAATCAGAATATACTTATAGAATATACTATTACATGTCACATTTCACTAAAAATGACTTTTCTCAAGTCCTCTTTCCTCACATCTTTTGCTGAACATGAAAGACTGTCTGAACAGGATGAGGTCACATTTACTGTCTGTAGTCAGATGTGTGAGTTTTATCACCTCTGCTGCATAAGGGCTCAAATGCCGATTTTCGAAGAACGTCTTCACACAGCGGTTGTTACCCATCTGGGACCAGCCTTCACCGAGGTTCTTGTTTCTACACGGTGTGTACGGATATTTGGTCCTACACATCTCTGCAGGATTCCCTGTATCACAGAAAGAAGAAGTTATGCTGTACCCACTGAACCAACCCGGCCACGTCTTGTTCCTGTTGTCCATGTAGACTGATTATTTAGTGACTGTGTGTTCTTACCGGCTGCAGAGGCCGACATGGACATCAGCACCACCAGAAGAAGGATGGCAGTAACCACAACAGGACGCATGGTTCAGGGCTCTCACAGCACTCTGCAGCTGGAATATAATCTAATAACACACAGGAATATATATATGCATAAACAAGTCAACCAGGATAAAACTGAAGTGGTTATAGCTCTGAAGGCTGAGAGAGACTAACTGGCCACAAAATTAGTTTCAGCAGGAACTTAC
>JABXJD010000585.1:0-2500 GCA_013375575.1 Percina caprodes
GGTCAACGTGGATAAAGGTCAACGTGGATAAAGGTCAACGTGGATAAAGGTCAACGTGGATAAAGGTCAACGTGGATAAAGGTTAGCGTTAGGCCATGCGGAGAAAATCAAATATCACGATATTCTTGACCGACACACTCGATGTCGATATGTGATGATATTGTAGTTGTTATGGTTTCGTTTTTTTATCCTGTTTTCGTTTCCTTCTCCGTGTTCCCTCCCCGGTCTGGTGTCCCCCCGAGTGTCTGTATGTTCTACTTCCTGTGTCTTCCCACTCTTGTGATTACCTGATGTTTTCCACCTGCTTCCTTAAATCCTCTTCTTACCTTGTTACCTTGTTACCTTGTTACCTTGTTACCTTGTTCATCTCTCTCTCTCTCTCCCCTCTCTCTCTCCCCTCTCTCTCCCTCTCTCCCTCTCTCCCTCTCTCCCTCTCTCCCCCTCTCTCTCTCTCTCTCTCTCTCCCCCTCTCTCTCTCTCCCTCTCTCCCCCTCTCTCCCCTCTCCCTCTCTCCCCCTCTTTCTCTCTCTCTCTCCAACTCTCTCTCCCCTCTCTCCCTCTCTCCCCCTCTCTCTCTCTCTCCCTCTCTCCCTCTCTCCTCTCTCCCCCTCTCTCTCTCTCTCTCTCTCTCTCCCCCTCTCTCTCTCTCCCTCTCTCCCCCTCTCTCCCTCTCCCTCTCTCCCCTCTCCTCTCTCCCCCTCCCCTCTCCCCCTCTCTCCCTCTCTCCCTCTCTCCCCCTCTCTCTCTCTCTCTCTCTCTCCCCCTCTCTCTCTCTTCTCCCCCTCTCCCCCTCTCCCCCCCCCCCCCTCTCTCCCTCTCTCTCTCTCTCTCCCCTCCCCCTCTCTCAGGGAGAATCAGAGGGAAGGACCAGAGCAGGAGGACCATGCCCGTTATATATTGTCATATTTGTGTAGTAGTGGAATATTGAATGCATTCCAGTCACCCGTAGAAACACAATGAACCCTGGACATCATATTAAATCAATTAGGCCCAAGTCACATGATCACTCTCCACCTCCCGGTGGAATAAAACCACGGTTCACATCTCCATTATCCACTCCTCTCCTTCTCTCTCTCTTTTCTTTCACCACGTTCTCCCAGCTGTCATTTCAGCGCTTACTGCAGTCGCCTCGCGGCAAGGATACGAATAAAAGGATTAACTTTATCGACTAGCTGGCCAGGCCCCATGAATATTACCAAGATGGATGCCGGAGAGGCTGCGTTCAACACCAGTTAAAATCATTTCCCTGTTTGTTACACAGAGGGACGGTGATGGTCTGGAGCCTGAAGGGAAGCAGAACAGAACGAGTAGGATGTAGTTAAAAGACGGTAATTAACCCTCGGGTTGTCTTCCCGTCAAACTGAAAATCAACACTGTTTTTTTATCGATGTTTTTAACTTTTTCTTACGTTTTTGTCCCTTTTTCAACACTTTTTCAATGTTTGTCACTTTTTCACTTTTAGTTTTACAGTTATTTTTGGAATTTATGGTCAATAAACTCATTTATAGAAAATTATACCTAATGTTTGAGTTAGAAAAGCAGAAATTAGGAATTATTGAGACTAAAATTAAAGGAATGGATGTTGATGATAATCACAGACTGGAATATGTCAACTTTTACTCTCAATACTATTTCAAAAACACTTCAATTTGGTTTCAAATGCTATAAAATTGAATAAGACGCCCCAAAATTAATGAAAGTAGAGATTTGTACTTGGCAAAGAGCGTTGTGTGGAATCAATCATGTTATTTTGGATTTCCTGTAGTAGGAATGATTTCCTCTGGTAGGAATGATTTCCTGTAGTAGGAATGATTTCCTCTGGTAGGAATGATTTCCTGTAGTAGGAATGATTTCCTCTGGTAGGAATGATTTCCTGTAGTAGGAATGATTTCCTGTAGTAGGAATGATTTCCTCTGGTAGGAATGATTTCCTGTAGTAGGGATGATTTCCTGTAGTAGGAATGATTTCCTGTAGTAGGGATGATTTCCTGTAGTAGGAATGATTTCCTGTAGTATGCATGATTTCCTGTAGTAGGAATGATTTCCTGTAGTAGGAATGATTTCCTGTAGTAGGAATGATTTCCTCTGGTAGTAATGATTTCCTGTAGTAGGAATGATTTCCTCTGGTAGTAATGATTTCCTGTAGTAGGAATGATTTCCTGTAGTAGGGATGATTTCCTGTAGTAGGAATGATTTCCTGTAGTATGAATGATTTCCTGTAGTAGGAATGATTTCCTCTGGTAGGAATGATTTCCTGTAGTAGGGATGATTTCCTGTAGTAGGAATGATTTCCTGTAGTAGGAATGATTTCCTCTGGTAGGAATGATTTCCTGTAGTAGGAATGATTTCCTGTAGTAGGAATGATTTCCTGTAGTAGGAATGATTTCCTCTGGTAGGGATGATTTCCTGTAGTAGGAATGATTTCCTGTAGTAGGAATGATTTCCTGTAGTAGGAATGATTTCCTCTGGTAGGAATGATTTCCTGTAGTAGGAATGATTTC
>JABXJD010000585.1:7500-112500 GCA_013375575.1 Percina caprodes
GATAGTCTAGCTAGCTGTCTGGATTGACCCTGCAGAGACCTGTGGACCAGGTGTTGTTCTTGGTATTTGTGTTGAACTGTCTCGACCAGCGTAGCGTCCATTACAGAAATCACAATGAAAATAATGTTTGCAAGAGTTTCTTCGTTCAGATAACCGTCTGTTATTCAACATGAACTCCAAATTCAGAGAGAAATATGAAGGGGGGGGGGGGGCGGGTGCATGTGTGCATTCGTGCATGTGTGTGTATGTGTGTGTGTGCGTGTGTGTTTCATAGTGCAATAGAAACCTTATTAGAAAGCTCCATAGTTATTAAGAAGGACGCAGGATGCTTTCTAGCAACCGAACAAGGAAGGAAGAAGCCATTTATTTCATGATGAAGAAAGGAAGGTTTTCTTATTCAGAAGCAGAGTGCATGAATAAGATTTCTAGTTATGGAGCTAGGAAGACAGAAGCATCCTATTTAGGGAGAAAAGGACGATGGATGCGCTCTAATTAGGAATCAAGGAAGAGTGAAGTATCTTGGTGAGGAAACAAGGAAGGAGGAGGCATCCAGGTCAGGAACAACAATCCCCAACTACGTTATTAAAAGAGGTAGATTGAGTGTAAAATGTGACAAGCCCCGCCCCAAAAGAGGTTGAGGGCTGAGAAGATGTATATATATATATATATATATATATATATATATATATATAGGCTGCCCACTGTAGTGGACCCTACCATCCTAACCTTCAAGATCTCTTTATTGTCATACCACGGGACTCTGTAGTACAAAACTACGTCCAAAGATCGCAGCTTAAAAGAATACAGCAAAGAAACAATAAAAACACAGTGGAAAAGTTGAGTTATTAGTTATGTGAATTAACATAAATAAATGCTTAAATGCTTATACGGGTGTGCAGAGCATGTAGAGCGATGAATATAAATATATGACGTCTAAAAAAACTGAAAAATATAAATTGATACTAGATTCATACAGTTGGGAAAGAGTATAAAGTATAAATATCCATATTTAAAGTGAAATAGGGCAATACTAGTATAATAGTGCTTCCTCTATTTTCTCATTCAAGCTGCTGTGTGTAACATTCATAAATTATTATTATTATTATTATTATTATTAGGACGTTAGACGATTATCGGTCGCCTCATCAAGTCGAGAAAGTAATATTTCATGCAAAACCTAACAGAAAATTCAATTTTTAGCCTCTGAAATATTAAGTATAAGTTTATTTTTTTGGTATTTTTGGGTATTTTATTTTGAAAATAAATATGTTATTTGTGCAGAAAAGGCACAAATTGTTGCAGAAAAAAAAGCCCAGAATGCAGAATATTAGGTGTATGACTCTCAAACCCACATACCCCGGTTATAATGTGTCCCACCCAGTGTTAACCCCCCCCCCCTTGGATGGAGGAAGATTCCTTTTTTACAGGGGAAAGGAAGAAAGTTCACAATAGAGAAGGAAGAGTCCTTATTAGGGATGAAAGAAGCATCCGATCTACAGGACAGGGAAGAAGAAAGCTTCCAGTTTGAAGAACAAGAGAAGAGGAAGAGTTCCTGGTTTCCAATGCAAGCAAGGATGGAGAAAGTTTCTTAATTTGGGGAAAAGGAAGAAGAAATTCAGAAGGAAGCTTGGTATGAGGGGCAAGGACGAGGACGCGTCCTAATTAGGACACGAGAAAGAAGAAGTCTTGTAGTCGAGATCAAAGAGGAGAACACCATTGCAGTGTTTGAGGAAGCCTTAGGTGTGTGTATTTGGGGGGGGGGGGTGGAAAATGTTAAGTTTTTCAATTTGAAAAATAATGCAATTTCCCCCTTTTACTTACTTTTGTCTCTGTGGGTTTGTGAGGTCTCTTTGTGGACATGTTGTGTCTCTTTCTGGTCATTTGTGCGTAGTTTGTGGGTCTCTGTGGTCGCTCGGTGTGTTTCTGCAGTCGGTTTGTGTCCCTCTCGTAGTTTTGCGTCTGTTTTTTCATCGTTTTGACACGATATTATCACCATATCTGGGTCGGAAACGTTGGAAAAGCTAGAGCAGAAATGGAAATAACACACAGAAAGCTCAAAGACAAAATACTACAATCATTTACTTTAATAAGTTCCTGTGAAAACTTCTTACAGTAAAGGTACTTCCATTTACAGTACTTTATGTATTCATCGTAAAATACAAAACAATTAAAAACAACATAACATAAACAAGTAAAAATACAGTAGTTTACTGTACTATTTACAGTACTATATTGGCTATATATTTTTTTGCTGTAATACTTAGACTAATGTGATTTCTACTGTAATACTTAGACTAATGTGATTTCTACTGTAATACTTAGACTACTGTGATTTCTACTGTAATACTTAGACTACTGTGATTTCCACTGTAATACTTAGACTACTGTGATTTCTACTGTAATACTTAGACTACTGTGATTTCTACTGTAATACTTAGACTAATGTGATTCCTACTGTAATACTTAGACTACTGTGATTTCTACTGTAATACTTAGACTAATGTGATTCCTACTGTAATATTTAGACTACTGTGATTTCTACTGTAATACTTAGACTACTGTGATTTCTACTGTAATACTTAGACTAATGTGATTTCTACTGTAATACTTAGACTAATGTGATTTCTACTGTAATACTTAGACTACTGTGATTTCTGTAATACTTAGACTACTGTGATTTCCACTGTAATACTTAGACTACTGTGATTTCTACTGTAATACTTAGACTACTGTGATTTCTACTGTAATACTTAGACTACTGTGATTTCTACTGTAATACTTAGACTAATGTGATTCCTACTGTAATACTTAGACTACTGTGATTTCTACTGTAATACTTAGACTAATGTGATTCCTACTGTAATATTTAGACTACTGTGATTTCTACTGTAATACTTAGACTAATGTGATTCCTACTGTAATACTTAGACTACTGTGATTTCTACTGTAATACTTAGACTAATGTGATTCCTACTGTAATATTTAGACTACTGTGATTTCTACTGTAATACTTAGACTACTACTACTGTCGCCTTTTGTCGCCTTTTGTTGCCTTTTTGTCGCCTTTTTGTCACCTTTTCATCACCTTTTTGTTGCCTTTTACAGTGTATTCGTGCTGATATTCACACATATGTGTTAAAAAAATCAGCCAACAGTACTTTTTTTAACCCTTGTGTTGTTTTTTTTGACACTACTGTAAATTAACTGCCACGTTTTTGGCTCTTCATTGTTTTTTTTTCAACATTTCTTTTAATTATTCACAGTGGAGATCTGAAAAAAAAAGTATTTTAGTTACAGACTGTAATTTTTTTAGGTGCTGCACATAAACCTTGTAATGACATGAAAACCCTGCATTTATGATTAGAATTTAATTTAATTCAATAATAATAATAAATGCAGAACCCTACATAGTACCAAGGGAAAGAGGGATGCTACAGAGTTAGAAACGAAGAAAGAACCAGATGGGAGGAAGACAACATGCACTTTCCCCCAAAGTCAGTAGTGAAGGTCTCACAGCGTCCCTCGTCTCCCTCCACGATGTCCATGAATCAACTGATGGGACGGAAATATTTCACACTAAACAATCCCATTTCCCGAGTTAATTCACTTCTCCGAGCAGGAGACGAGGGAGACGTGATGGAGGAGACGTGATGGAGGAGGCGTGATGGAGGAGACGTGATGGAGGAGAGGTGATGGAGGACAGGTGATGGAGGAGAGGTGATGGAGGACAGGTGATGGAGGAGAGGTGATGGAGGAGACGTGATGGAGGAGACGTGATGGAGGAGACGTGATGGAGGACAGGTGATGGAGGACAGGTGATGGAGGAGACGTGATGGAGGAGAGGTGATGGAGGAGACGTGATGGAGGAGAGGTGATGGAGGAGAGGTGATGGAGGAGAGGTGATGGAGGAGACATGATGGAGGAGAGGTGATGGAGGACAGGTGATGGAGGACAGGTGATGGAGGACAGATGATGGAGGAGACGTGATGGAGGAGAGGTGATGGAGGAGAGGTGATGGAGGAGACGTGATGGAGGAGAGGTGATGGAGGAGACGTGATGGAGGAGAGGTGATGGAGGACAGGTGATGGAGGACAGGTGATGGAGGACAGATGATGGAGGAGACGTGATGGAGGAGACGTGATGGAGGAGAGGTGATGGAGGACAGATGATGGAGGAGACGTGATGGAGGAGACGTGATGGAGGAGAGGTGACAGCGAGAAAATCAACGAGGAGAAAAACACAAACACTTTTTATTTGGAGAGTTTAGTCATTTAACCTTCATTTTGTGTCCCCGTCAGCATTGAAAATCAACACTTTTGTTGACATTTTTAACTTTTTCTTATGTTTTTGTCCCTTTTTTCAACACTTTTGATGATTTTTTTCAATGTTTGTCACTTTTTTTGACGTTTTTAACACTACGTAACACTAACTTATTAACTTTAGTTTTACAGTTATTTTGGAATTTATGGTCAATAAACCTCATTTATAGGAAATTATACATAATGTTTGAGTTAGAAAAGCAGAAATTAGGAATTATTGAAACTAAAATGAAAGGAATGGATGTTGATGATAATCACAGACTGGAATATGTCAACTTTTACTCTCAATACTATTTCAAAAACACTTCAATTTGGTTTCAAATGCTATAAAATTGAATAAGACGCCCCAAAATTAATGAAAGTAGAGATTTGTACTTGGCAAAGAGCGTTGTGTGGAATCAATCATGTTATTTTGGGGAATTAAAAAGACATTGATATAGGACAACATGAGGACAACATGAGGACAACATGAGGACAACATGAAGACAACATGAGGACAACATGAGGACAACATAAAGACAACATGAGGACAACATGAGGACAACATGAAGACAACATGAGGACAACATGAGGACAACATGAGGACAACATGAGGACAACATGAAGACAACATGAGGACAACATGAGGACAACATGAAGACAACATGAGGACAACATGAAGACAACATGAGGACAACATGAGGACAACATGAGGACAACATGAGGACAACATGAAGACAACATGAGGACAACATGAGGACAACATGAAGACAACATGAGGACAGCATGAAGACAACATGAAGACAACATGAGGACAACATGAAGACAACATGAGGACAACATGAGGACAACATGAAGACAACATGAGGACAACATGAGGACAACATGAAGACAACATGAGGACAACATGAAGACAACATAAAGACAACATAAGGGCAACATGAAGACAACATGGGGACAACATGAAGACAACATGAAGACAACATGAGGGCAACATGAAGACAACAGGAGGACAACATGAGGACAACAGGAGGACAACATGAGGACAACATGAGGACAACATGAAGAACATGAGGGCAACATGAAGACAACATGAGGACAACATGAAGACAACATGAGGCAACATGAAGACAACATGAGGACAACATGAAGACAACATGAAGACAACATGAGGGCAACATGAGGACAACATGAAGACAACATGAGGACAACATGAAGACAACATGAGGACAACATGAAGACAACATGAGGCAACATGAAGACAACATGAGGGCAACATGAGGACAACATGAAGACAACATGAGGGCAACATGAAGACAACATGAGGGCAACATGAGGACAACATGAAGACAACATGAGGGCAACATGAGGACAACATGAGGACAACATGAGGACAACATGAGGTTAGCCCTTGTGTCTTTGGTAGTGAAAAGAAGCGTTAAATGGCAAAGAAAGCGATAAAAACATAAAGGTTAGGGGTTAAGGGTGAAGGGTTAAGGGTTAGGGGTTAGGGGTTAAGGGTGAAGGGTTAAGGGTTAGGGGTTAGGGGTTAAGGGTTAAGGGTGAAGGGTTAAGGGTTAGGGGTTAGGGGTTAAGGGTTAAGGGTTAAGGGTTAGGGGTTAGGGGTTAGGGGTTAAGGGTTAAGGGTGAAGGGTTAAGGGTTAGGGGTTAGGGGTTAAGGGTTAAGGGTTAAGGGTTAGGGGTTAAGGGTTAGGGGTTAAGGGTGAAGGGTTAAGGGTTAGGGGTGAAGTGATGACTTCCTGCATGTCTTCCCCCTTTCTCACCTAGCTGTCCTTTCAAATAAAGGCGTAAAAGCCCCCAAAAATAATCTTAATAAAAAAACAATTACAGCATCAACACGGTCTGTAAACAAGATTGTTAAAGTATCGGCTTAATGTCTACGAGTCGGGTTCAACTAGTTTAGCCCGTTATCTGGTCTCATGTTACCTTCAAACTGCCTCGGACATCAGAGAACTGATCGCCTTTAAGGCGTTGTGTTGGGGACAGAAGGTCTTCGTCTGAAGAGTATTCTCACTAAAAACACACAATCTCTGCTGTCTTTACATAAAGAAGACGGCCATATAGAGTCGTTTTCACTCGGTGCTATCCATCATTCAGGCTGTCCTCCCCAAATACTGGATGTCTCCTTGGAAACACATGGATCAATAACCACAAGAAGATGAGGCGTCTGAGGGCGAAGAAAGAGAGAGAGAGGGGGGGAGAGGGGGAGAGATGGAGAGGGAGAGAGGGAGGGAGGGAGAGAGAGATGAAGAGAGAGAGAGGAGGAAGGGAGGGGGAGAGGGAGAGAGAGAGAGATGAAGAGAGAGGGAGGAAGGGAGAGAGAGAGGAGAGGGAGGGAGAAAGAGATGGAGAGAGAGAGGGGAGGGAGGGAGAGAAAGAGAGGGGGAGGGAGGGAGAGAGAGATGGAGAGAGAGAGAGATGGAGAGAGAGGGAGGGAGAGAGAGATGGAGAGAGAGAGAGGGAGAAGGGAGAGAGATGGAGGGAGAGAGAGAGGGAGGGAAGGAGAGAGAGATGGAGAGAGAGAGGGAGGGAGGGAGAGAAGAGAGAGAGAGGGGGAGGGAGGGAGAGAGAGATGGAGAGAGAGAGATGGAGAGAGAGAGGGAGGAAGGGAGAGAGAGATGGAGAGAGAGAGGGAGGAGGGAGAGAGAGAGGGAGAAAGATGGAAAGAGAGAGAGCGAGATGGAAGGAGAGAGAGAGATAGAGAGAGAGAGAGAGAGAGAGAGAGAGAGAGATGAAAAAGTCCTGCAGCAAAGTGATAAAACACTCTCACTTCTACTTTGGTGAACTTTCCTCAAAGTTACAGGAGACGAAACGTCGTCAGAAGGCTCCTTCAGAGAGATTATTATCCAATGACAACCCAGCGTGTGTGTGTGTGTGTGTGTGTGTGTGTGTGTGTGTGTGTGTGTGTGTGTGTGTGTGTGTGTGTGTGTGTGTGTGTGTGTGAGTTGGGTCAGTCTAAGAATACCAGCTCACGCTGACCCTCCGGTGTAAAAGATGGAAGAAATGTCTTCATCCATCAGCAGCCGACTGAAGATCGACCCACTTTTAGAAAATAAGATGGCCGCCGCCACCGCACCACCACCACCATCACCACCGTCACCACCACCACTACCACCAACACTGCCACCACCACCACCACCACTACTGCTGCCGCCACCGCCCCACCGCCGCCGCCACCACTACCACCAACACCGCCACCACCACCACCACCACTACCGCCAACACACGCCCCGCCGCCACCACCGCCACCACCACTACCACCAACACCGCCACCACCACCACCACCATCACCACCACCACTACCACCAACACCGCCACCACCACCACCATCACCACCACCACTACCACCAACACCGCCACCGCCACCACCACCACCACCATCACCACCACCACTACCACCAACACCGCCACCACCACCACCACCACCACCACTACCACCAACACCGCCACCACCAACACCGCCGCCACCACTACCACCACCACCACCACCACCACCACCACTACCACCACCACCACCGCCACCGCCACCACCGCCACCACCGCCACCAGCCACCACCGCCACCACCACTACTGCTACCGCCCCACCACCACCACCACCGCCGCCACCACCACCACGACCACCACTGCCACCACCATGGAAATACGGTGCCTTGCTCAAGACCACCTTGGCAGTGCCCAGGACGTGAACTGGGACCTCTCCAGATACCAGTCCACCACCAGACTTTGGTCCGTAAAATAAATGTTATTACAACATGAACAGGGCCGTTATGGAAAAAAACCTCACGACAGATCTGAAACGGGATCAGTTCATCAAGTTGTTATGACACAAATAGATGTCAAAAAAACACATTGTGTGTGTGTGTGTGTGTGTGTGTGTGTGTGTGTGTGTTTGTGTGTGTGTGTGTGTGTGTGTGTGTGTTTGTGTGTGTGTGTGTGTGTGTGTGTGTGTGTGTGTGTGTGTGTGTGTGTGTGTGTGTGTGTGTGTGTTAACATGCAGTTAACAACCAGATACACAGACATGATGTCTGTCACCTTGAACACGGCACTCCTTCACTATTTATTCTGCAGGTGATAATTTGAAGAACAGGCTGGTCACCCCCAACACACACACACACACACACACCTATTCATCTGAGATAGAAAAACACATCTTTGTGTCATGTGCTCCCCGGTGGATTCACAGAGAAAAAAAGGCAGAAACGACGCAGAAGACCTTCTTCTTCCACATATAGCTGCATCATCGCTGCAGTTATGCAGGAAACTAAGAAGACAAATGGCCGCAATGTTTTCATTTGCACGTCAATGTATTTTTTCCGCACCATTATTTTTGTCATTTTTCCAAAACTAGGCAAGGCAGCTTTATTTGTAGAGCACATTTCAGCAACAGGGCAATTCAAAGTGCTTTACACAAAAACAGTTAAAAAACAGTTAAAAGATAGCTTGATTTTTCTGAGCTTTCGCACGACGAACAAAGACATAAAGACATCAACCAATCCCGTTGTGTTCTTTACTTCTGAGGACCGTACTGCGACACGCAGGCTGCTCTGCAAAACAAAGACTGTACAGAAGAAACTTTATTACTGACCAAGGCAGCGTCCCCATTCACAATTACAACTGTAGACATACGTGGCCGGGTTGGTCCAGTGGTAGAGGGGGCGCACATGTACTTTGAGGTTTATGCCTCGACGCAGAGGTCCAGGATTCAAATCCAATCTGTGATGAGTTCTTGCATGTCTCTCACCTCACTGTCCTGGCAAATATTAAAGGCAGAAAAGCCCAAAAAGAATCTCCAAAAAACCGGAGACATATAACCTACACTTCGTAACGTTTACCAGAGGAATTAAATTCACTCAGAGGAAACTGGACGGATGTACGCTGTGGGTGGGGGGATCACCAGACGTCTCCCGATGAAAATGTATGTTTTATGGTGCTCTCTGTATCTGTATCTGACTGTAAATGTGCTATATAAATAAACTTTGACCTTGACCTTGACCTTGACCTCAGCTGTCAGTTGGCCGCCACGCAGACGGATCGACCTCGTCCTTTCATCATTATCACAAATTATCACAATACAGCTGCTATAGTACTGTAAATAGTATTTTCTGTGGGAGTACCACGGCCCTATGGTCCACGACCCAGTGGTCCCACGGCCCTATGGTCCTCGACCCAATGGTCCACGACCCTATGGTCCATGGCCCAGTGGTCCCACAGCCCTATGGTCCACGGCCCTATGGTCCACAACCCAATGGCCCCACGGCCCTATGGTCCACGGGCCAGTGGCCCCACGGCCCTATGGTCCACGACCCAATGGTCCACGACCCAATGGCCCCACGGCCCTATGGTCCATGGCCCTATGGTCCCACGACCCAGTGGTCCACGACCCAGTGGTCCCACAACCCAATGGTCCACGACCCAATGGCCCCACGGCCCTATGGTCCCACGGCCCTGTGGCCCCACGGCCCTGTGGTCCACGGCCCAGTGGTCCCACGGCCCAATGGTCCACGACCCAATGGCCCCACGGCCCTATGGTCCACGGCCCAGTGGTCCCACGGCCCTATGGTCCACGACCCTATGGTCCCACGGCCCTGTGGTCCACGGCCCAGTGGTCCAAGGCCCTATGGTCCACGGCCCTATGGTCCACGACCCAATGGCCCCACGGCCCAATGGTCTGTGGACCATTGGCCTTTCCACCTTTGAGGTTTGGTGATGTTTATGCACAAAAACAACTTAGTTAAGTTGAGAATAAGATTGTGGTTTGGGATCAAATTAGACATTAATTAACTTCCGCTATGTTACGTTCGTTAAGCTTAAAACATATATTTTAGTTTTCTTTTAGTAAACTATAACCACCATGATGGAGGAAATAAAAATGCAGGGGGGAAAAAACATTAATACTGAGCTGTGATTTATAACAAAACAGGTGAAATCATTTCAGAGTCAGTGGAAAAACATCTTTATTGGAACTTTTACTTTAACAGGAAATGCTAATGAATGCAGTGTGTCTTATTAAAAATCATCCAGTCAAAAAGAAAGGAAATATTCAGTGAGTGCTAATGCATTATCATTTTAAAGCCCCCCTTTGTAGTTTGCGTTTCATCAGAGCTGGGTGTGATGAAATGATTGTGACACTGTATTAGTGAGTCATGTGGAGATGGGGGGGGGTCTCATTACAGGAAGCTCACTGACTTGCAGTGCACCAATGGAACTAACAACAGACTCTATTCAATTCAATTCAATTTTATTTATAGTATCAATTCATAACAAGAGTTATCTCAAGACACTTTACAGATAGAGCAGGTCTAGACCAGATAGAGCAGGTCTAGACCAGATAGAGTAGGTCTAGACCAGATAGAGCAGGTCTAGACCAGATAGAGTAGGTCTAGACTACACTCCATAATTTACAAGGACCCAACAGTTCTAGTAGTTTCCTCCAGAGCAAGCAACAGTGGGACAGTGGCGAGGAAAAACTTCCTTTTAGGAAGAAACCTGGGACAGACCCAGACCCAGACCCAGACCCAGGCCCAGACCCAGACCCAGGCTCTTGGTAGGCGGTGTCTGACGACCGGTTGGGGTTAGAATGAAGAGTGGCAATAACAGTCACAGAAAAGATAATGCATGACAAGAGATTTTTGTTATTTTAATCCACTTGTTATCAAGGTTATAGTCGTCTTTTTCGACCCTTTTGTGTCTTTCCGCCAACGATTTTGTCACTTTTTCAACGTTTTTCGACATTTTTTGACCCTTCTGAAATTTTTGTGGGTTTTTCCCAAAATTTTTAAAGGGACCAACCTCCCTACGAGGACTTTCAGTTGATGTAAAGTTCATTATATCCCGATTCAGACGCTGATCGTCTTAGATAAAACGAGAAATATTCACAGTGCAGGACACCGTCCCAGACTCAATAATTCATGCTAACAGAGGAGCGCTGAATTATTGAAGTGAGCTGTTAGTGCGATGATGACTCACACGCTCTTATTCTGAAAGCATGAAGCTTAGTTTCCTCTGATCACTGAGAAAACTTCAACTGTCCAAATCTTACATCTTTCTAACGCTAACAGATGAGTAACTGGCAGGGTAGTCTTGCATTGCCAGTTCTTTCTCCACAGTGTTGTGGAGGAAGGTCTGGCTACAGCACAGATGCATTCTAGGAGATAAAATGCTGAGCAGGAAGAAACCGCACATCCACTATTAAATGAAGTCAAAATGAAAAACATTAAATTTTAATTGAATAGATGAATTGTAAAATGTAAAAAAGGCAATTTCCAAATTTAAAATTCAAAAGTTGAATTGAAAATTGTAAAGTGCCAAGACTGGGGGGTGGGGGCAGCCAAAAGCCCGACTCGGTGTATCTGAAGTAGGCGGGGCCAGAGGCGATCTGCACCAATCACATCGGTGTAGCTGATGTAGGCGGGGCCAGAGGAGAGCTGCACCAATCATATCAGTGTTTGACCCATCCCACCCCCCAAAAAAAACCCTGCCTCCTTACTCAGAGGATGGGGGCTCTTGAACTTCATCATATTACATATTACTTAATATACAGTATAATGTAAATGTAATTTGTAATTGCTTCTTGCTGACCTATGTGGGTGTTTTTCTGGGGGGGGGGGTCTGTTTCTCATCACACTAATCAGGTCTGTATGTATGGAGAATATCAGATTTTAACCCTTGTGTTGTCTTCCCGTCAAAATTGAAAATCAACACTTTTGTTGATGCTTTCATCAATGTTTTTTTCAACTTACGTTTTTGTCACTTTTTGGACGTTTTCAACACTAAGTAATCAACTTATTAACTTTAGTTTTACAGTTATTTTTGGAATTCATGGTCAATAAACCTCATTTATAGGAAATTATACCTAATGTTTGAGTTAGAAAAGCAGAAATTAGGAATTATTGAGACTAAAATTAAAGGAATGGATGTTGATGATAATCACAGACTGGAATATGTCAACTTTTACTCTCAATACTATTTCAAAAACACTTCAATTTGGTTTCAAATGCTATAAAATTGAATAAGACGCCCCAAAATTAATGAAAGTAGAGATTTGTACTTGGCAAAGAGCGTTGGGTGGAATCAATCATGTTATTTTGGAGAATTAACCTCTTTAAAATCACTTGAAAATTCATGCTTTTCTAAGTCACCTTATGCTTTGTGTGTTTAGCTTAATGGAATCATGAGACTTTAAGCTTTCTAATGATGATGCATGAGCGTGTTTATGAAGATTTAATGCTTGCAATTTATGAGTGAAGAAAACGTCCTGGCAACGGGACAGAGCTGGCAGAGAGGTTAAAAAGAACATTGACATGAGGGCAACATGAGGACAACATGAAGACAACATGAAGACACCATGAGGACAACATGGGGGCAACATGAGGACAACATGAAGACAACATGAGGACAACATGAGGGCAACATGGGGGCAACATGAGGACAACATGAGGGCAACATGAAGACAACATGAGTGCAACATGAGGGCAACATGAAGACAACATGAGTGCAACATGAGGACAACATGAGGGCAACATGAGGGCAACACGAGGACAACATGAGGGCAACATGAAGACAACATGAGGGTTAAGGACCAGGAGTTTGGAGCAGGTTTCTTTCCGGAGGCTTTTCACCGCAGGCTAACGAACGCTGCCTACTGACTCTAAATAATCATCATATTCAGCTCTTTTATTTCATCTGAACTCATTAAGGTGATGAAATCTGGAGCAATGCGCTCCTCTTTATTTATTTTAAATGTTCCAGGCACTGTGAAGCTTTTGGCAAAAGGAAATTAGTGGTTTAAAAAAGCTGATGATGAAAAGGTGGAGACACAGCTGGCAGGTTGCACCAGCAGAGGGAGGCTGCAGGAGAGGCCAACTGGAACATTTAAGCATGATTTCATACATCCTTCTATAACAGGCATGTATTATTATTATTATTATTATTATTATTATTATTATTATTATTATTATTATTATTATTATTATTATTATCAGGACAAAAGCATGGAGTCTGAGGAGACATTTGTTGAGTGTTAAGTTTATCAAAGCAGGTCCAGGACCATAGCAGGTCCAGGGTCAGGACCAAAGCAGGTCCGGGGTCAGGACCAAAGCAGGTCTGGGGTCAGGACCAAAGCAGGTCCGGGGTCAGGACCAAAGCAGGTCTGGGGTCAGGACCAAACCAGGTCCAGGGTCAGGACCAAAGCAGGTCCGGGGTCAGGACCAAAGCAGGTCTGGGGTCAGGACCAAAGCAGGTCTGGGGTCAGAACCAAACCAGGTCCGGTGTCAGGACCAAAGCAGGTCCGGGGTCAGAACCAAACCAGGTCCAGGGTCAGGACCAAAGCAGGTCCAGGACCAAAGCAGGTCCGGGGTCAGGAAGAGAATCCATCTTGTCTGTAAGATTAGACTATTTTTCAAAACGTCGTTTTCTCCTCTAAGGGAAGCAGGACATAAGACGGGGATGCTACTGTTTTAATTTGGCAAGATGTTGTCACACTGTTACCACGGTAACGCTGTGACAACTGTCTTCCCACTTGGTTATTCTCTGCAGTGAATAATTAAATCTCACCGCAGACAACACCTTGACTCAGATGTGCAGCTTCTTTATTTTGTTTCACCAACGTCTCTCTCTCCAGAACATCTCCTCTCTACTACAACTATTATCTCAGCGCTTTATCACTCCCAGCGCGGCAAAATGCCACGATCGGGTCAGCTGCCTTTGGCGGTTATTACAACACGTTCTCACTCCGAACTCGTGAAATACGATTGGACAGAAGCTACGTCTCCGTCCACGTGTCAATCAAACTATCTGAAGTTGGGTAAAGAAACTCCTGTGAATGAATCTGGTGAAAGTGTGTTTCCATCCAACGGCTTTAAAGCCAGTAACAACCTGCGGTGATGATGTCACATGACGCTGTTTTAGGGTCACATGATGCTGTTTTAGGGTCACATGACGCTGTTTTAGGGTCACATGACACTGTTTTAGGGTCACATGATGCTGTTTTAGGGTCACAGGACGCTGTTTTAGGGTCAGATAACGCTGTTTTAGGGTCACATGATGCTGTTTTAGGGTCACATGACGCTGTTTTAGGGTCACATGACGCTGTTTTAGGGTCACATGACGCTGTTTTAGGTCACATGACACTGTTTTAGGGTCACATGACGCTGTTTTAGGGTCAGATGACGCTGTTTTAGGGTCACATGATGCTGTTTTAGGGTCACATGATGCTGTTTTAGGGTCACATGATGCTGTTTTAGGGTCACATGATGCTGTTTTATGGTCACATGATGCTGTTTTAGGGTCACATGACGCTGTTTTAGGGTCAGATGACGCTGTTTTAGGGTCACATGACGCTGTTTTAGGGTCACATGATGCTGTTTTAGGGTCACATGATGCTGTTTTATGGTCACATGATGCTGTTTTAGGGTCACATGACGCTGTTTTAGGGTCACATGACACTGTTTTAGGGTCACATGACGCTGTTTTAGGGTCAGATGACGCTGTTTTAGGGTCACATGATGCTGTTTTAGGGTCACATGATGCTGTGTTATGGTCACATGATGCTGTTTTAGGGTCAGATGATGCTGTTTTAGGGTCACATGACGCTGTTTTAGGGTCACATGACGCTGTTTTAGGGTCACATGATGCTGTTTTAGGGTCACATGATGCTGTTTTAGGGTCACATGACGCTGTTTTAGGGTCACATGATGCTGTTTTAGGTTCACATGATGCTGTTTTAGGGTCACATGATGCTGTTTTAGGGTCACATGATGCTGTTTTAGGGTCACATGACGCTGTTTTAGGGTCACATGACGCTGTTTTAGGTTCACATGACGCTGTTTTAGGGTCAGACTGGTATATCGGATTGATTTGAGACATTTTAAGGTGTTAACATTCATTTTCATAACAATAACAAAACAGACGTCTACCACCACATGATCAATATGGGACAACATCACATGATCAATATGGGACAACATCACATGATCACTATGGGACAACCACCACATGTCTCTCTGTCTGAGCGTCTTCCATTGTCTCCCAGGACGTCCCACGGCTTGTCCTAACCTTTGTTCCTGATAAATTAAATTCAGAAAGTCTCTCGTCTCCTCGTCCATCCACTTCCATCTGTCTTTGTGCCCCCCCCCCATGTGTAGAGGAAATACTGTATACTACTATCTCTGATGATATGATGTCTAACAGCTGTACACTACTACTACTTTCAATCAATGTTTTTAACTTTTTCTTAAGTTTTTGCCCCTTTTTTCAATACTTTTTTAAATGTTTGTCCCTTTTTTGACATTTAACACTACGTAACACTAACATATTAACATTAGTTTTACAGTTATTTTTGGAATTTATGGTCAATAAACCTCATTTATAGGAAATTATACCTAATGTTTGAGTTAGAAAAACAGAAATTAGGAATTATTGAGACTAAAATTAAAGGAATGGATGTTGATGATAATCACAGATTGGAATATGTCAACTTTTACTCTCAATACTATTTCAAAAACACTTCAATTTGGTTTCAAATGCTATAAAATTGAATAAGACGCCCCAAAATTAATGAAAGTAGAGATTTGTACTTGGCAAAGAGCGTTGTGTGGAATCAATCATGTTATTTTGGGGAATTAAAAAGAACATTGATATAGGACAACATGAGGACAACATGAGGACAACATGAGGACAACATGGGGACAACATGAGGACAATATGAAGACAACATGAAGACAACATGAGGACAATATGAGGAAAACATGAGGACAACATGGGGACAACATGAGGACAATATGAAGACAACATGAAGACAACATAAGGACAACATGAAGACAACATGAGGGCAACATGAAGACAACATGAGGACAACATGAGGACAACATGAGGACAACATGGGGACAACATGAGGACAATATGAGGACAACATGAGGACAACATGGGGACAACATGAGGACAACATGAAGACAACATGAGGGCAACATGAGGACAACATGGGGACAACATGAGGGTTAAAGTAGTCACTTCTCTGTGTTATTGTGGCGTGGGAGCGCCATCTTGTGGCTTCCTGGGTGTTGCACAGACACCACCAGCACCATCCGACTGCTTCATCAGACTGAGATCTGCTAGAAACAGAAACAGCTGCACACACCTTGTCTTTCAGACTCAAATCTTTGCTTTTTATTTTTTAATATCTCCATCAAGGTGTGCTAATTAATGACTTTTAAACTGATATAAAGAATGTAATACGCATTGTATATGTTACCAGAGTGCAAGAGTATTTATTTTGTTTAAAGATGATTTTCTTTTGTCATTTAATATGACTGAGCCTCTATATATATAGGGTAAAGTGAGGTAAGAAGGATTATATAGAAGAGCTGCATACAGAGGCCCAAAATGCTTTAAAACAATAAGCTGAGTCAGTCAAAAGCAGGCGTGGCCCCCTGTTTGGAAATGAGAAATTACTAATGCTAGATTTAAACACACACTTCACCATATTAAAAGAAATGAAAACACTATGAGGTCAGATTCACTGGCATGGAAGCTGCAAAGAAATATGCTCAAGGACAACATGAGGGTTAAAAGCCCCCTCCCATGTGCAGTCCATCTGACTGAACACAGTGAATCTGACTGCTGTGGATGTGAAAGAAATGCATGAAAGTTGTGTTATTCAGCTGTGTTTAACAACCTTTAACTACACCCCCTTTGAATGCCTTTTGAACCGTTTAATGTACAGTCTTGCGTGAGTTATTGAACTCAGAAGAGAGTTCCTTTGTCATTGGTCATGGATTAGTCCGCCCCCTATACTAAGGCCACGCCCCTTTAATAACTAATGACCCATTTGTTGTAGACCATTGTGTGAGGTATCATTGTGCATTGTACTAGTAAAGTTCCCTTTTCATTGGAGATGGTTTGGCCTGTCCCCTATGCTAAAGCCACGCCCATTTCATAAATAATTACCCTTTTATCATAGGCTCATGAGGCAAAATTGAACTCAGCAGAGATTTTCATTGGAGATGGTTTGCCCCGCCCCCTACTCTTAGTACAACTTCTGCAATACACCATCTCAAACGACGCACACTCCGGCGCCATTTGTTAGCTTTGTCGCGACGGTTGAGCGAATGCAGGGTTGAATCGGCGCCCGCCAGTAACCCCGATGCACAAAGAGGGGCGAGGGCCCGTCCAATGCTGCTTGCAGCTTTAATTAGGGTTCAAACCGCGATGTTTGTCTGTTTTAGTTATTAGGGCCCGAGCACTAAAGCGCAGGATTATTATTCCACACCTCTCCCATCTCTTTCCTTTTTGAGGGTCTTAGCATGCGGGACAACTTGCACACATGTCAGACCTATGAAAAATCACAAAACTCTGTAGTGATTTGTCTCGGGCGTTGACAGGGGGCTCCATAGCGCCCCCTAATGAGCACCCTGAATTCAACAAAAGTAATAATGTATCACACATCATACATACATATCATCTGGAACTCTATCAAGCTATTTTTAGAAAAAATCAACATTTTACAAATTTACGATATGGCGATTTTTGTGCGAAAGTTTTCATTTTTCTAAGACTTGTATGAGGACTTTAGGATTCACGAAAACTCTCAAAATCTCGCAGCCATGTGCAGAATATGAAACTCTTTCATCTGAATTCACAGTTAGGCTTGGGAGTAGTATTGTTGCTCTATAGGGCCCACTAAGTTTTAGCCCTTTGGCACATTTTTGCCAATGTTTTGTGAGTTTTCGTAAATATTGAGGCATATATACGAAAACTCACAAAGAATTGGCGCCCACATAAACACCGGGGAGCTTTGCGAGACTGCTCAGCAATTTGGCCCATACCTGTAAGCGGGCTCTATAGCGCCCCCCTACTGCATGGAAGGCCTAATCTTGGACATAGTTACTCCGATCTTCACTAGATTTGACACGCATATTGCTCTAATAATTGCAAACATATTTCCCATTTACCTTCATTAGCTCCGCCCAACCGGAAGGCGGCCATTTTGACCTTATGCATTTTCATGTGTTTTACATTATTTTGGAATCCTCCTACCATTCACCATTGGGTAAAAAAATCACTCAAGATATGTACATCATTTTAAAAATGACTCCAAATAGTGTTAAAGGCCAGTTTTATTTTGTCATTTTTGGTATTTGTGGGTTTTTACCTCAATTTGGTGATGACGTCCCGTTGGGGAGAGTAGCCTCAGCCGAGTACTAGAACTATGGCGACTGTACCTGTCAGACATAAGGGGGGGGAATAAGAAATTGCAGAGAGTTGGGGAAGTCTCCTGGTGAGTTGCTCTCATTTAGCAACGCAGCAGTGCCAGCGCTGCAGGGCATACAATAATGACTTTGACTGTTAGTGAATAGCACAGAGTGAAAGTCAACATTTCCTTTCTATCTAGTGACAGTGATCATGTTGATAGTTCAGATTAGTACTGGTAAACTTATCTAGATCTAGGAATAGGAGACATCATGCTCTTTCCTTTTTATTTGACAAAAACGCAGAATTTTAAAATACATCCATATGGAAGTTTGTGTGTCCTTGCACGAAGTGCAAAGGAAGCTATTGTTTTAGGAAGGATTATTATTATTCTGCGCCTCTCTGGTCTCTCATTTTTCCAGCTTATTAAGGAAAGAGCAGGTTGGGTCACATGCAGACAGAAGCACACACACAGATAGCTGCAGTAAAATCAATCTTTGGCTTTGCAGTGTCTGACTGTCGCACACATGCACTGCCGCAAAGATTGGCGTCTACCAGTACCAGCGAGGAGGCGAGGGCCCTTCTTCGCTGCTTGCAGCTTTAATTATTATTATTATTTGTTGTCTGCAGTGCCAGCTGAGCTGGAATGAACTAGAAACATGAAACTTGGGGGAATAACGGATAATGGTGGGCATGTGCTTCTATAGAAACATTAACCCAATCAGCTACATGGTCACGGTGTAAATAAGGCTTCAAACAGGAAAAGAAACATCAACATGTTTTCTGATGCTGAATATTTATTGCAGTAAATGTAAAGGCTTGCAGTGGTTCCAGTTGAAGCAGACTGGTCCAACTGCTGCTCTTCAGGTTCTCTCTGAACTACTAGACCTGCACTGTACACACAAAGAGCTTCTTCTCATTACAGTTTGCATCGTTCCAGAGTCCCCAGTCTGAAAGAAACATGTTAATCAGTGTCAGTAGGAAGCACATCCTGTACAGGGTTTGTTGGTCTTCATGGTCTGGAGAAGTTTTAAATGTTCCCAACTCTCAATCACACAAAGAAATAGATTAATCATATTCTATGAGTAGAAAAGATGGTATGCAGTTAAAAATGAGGGTCCTGTTCTTCCTTCATACCCCTCTACTTTGACCTGTTTGTTGTGCTGCTTTAATAATTACACTCCTTCGTCATAGCCTCTCTTATCTTGTCTGAGGTCAAATTAATAAATAAAGTAATTATTAGTTATTAGTAAGTATTATCATGTTTTATAACCTACTACCTCTCCTCCTAAACCATTTATTTACTTACCCAAATAGTTCATCTCAGCGCAGTACTCTCTGCGCTGAGTAAAGTCAGGCTGGCCACGAGCCCAGTTAGTGTAACCAAATCTACTGCCATCCGTCCAAACCCACTTATGAGTTTTCAAGGGACCTCGACCACTCTAAAGAGACAAGCAGAAAACAAATGATGGCCTGAGGTTGACTACTTGGCCAAATGGCCAATTATCATCAGATTAACTTTCCACTCTGTCACCAATTACCTGCTTCCAACTACCAACGTTTATTTGTTGGCTGACAGGTTTGAACTGTACATTTTCTCAACTATTAAAGGTAGGATATGTTTTTCTAATGAAAGAATGCATATCTTATCTCTCTGATTTCACATTTATTAAAGGGAAGACAGAGATGTACTATTTGTGCTTTAATTAAAATCAAAGCACAAATTACTTGAAGTAAAAACATACAATAAGTAGAAAATAACTGGAATGTTTTTGCAACCAAATGCATTTTAAATATTGTCATATCAAAGTTTATACACAGGGCTTTTGACCGGGTGTTTGTGTCCAGGAGAAGTTAAGACTTTCATCCTGGAAACGGGTGTTTATGACCTCACGGAGCTCTGGACCTGGTTCAGAATCTTATTTTCTCAGCTAGATTCAACTGTAAGACCGCTACACTTAACTGTCATGTGACCACTCTTTATGTGACGGGCCAGCAGCCACCAAAAGTTTGTAGTATATTATATGAAATGTGCATAAGTTTGAGCAATATTATACAAACCTGTCATGAGAATGTGTTGTACTAGGACTAAATAGGGCTTCACAAACAGAAACATTTACTGCTTACCTCAGTAAGGAAGGCTCCGATCCAGTAGTGAGATTTTCCAGTGGTGGCTCTGTACATGGCACATTGGACTAGATTCAGCCCCACGTCACTGTGGATCGATACCAGATGGCCATTTGGGAATTGTCTACAGGCCATCTAAAATGAACACAAATCAGGAGAATTAGTTTTCACTTATAATTCATAATTTGTCATATTAATTCCCTTATTTGATCTATTCTCGCTCAACCCGGAAATTGATCCGGTCCGCCATCACGAAGCCCGTTCACATTCCCTAACCTCTGCTCTGAGGAGACAGGAAACACACTACCACCTTTAGAAAATCTTAAATTATAGAACAATACATGTGAAACTGAGGGAGGTAAAATAAAGCTTTATATCTTAATGAAAATCTTTTAAACGTTCTTATGTTTGTTTCTCCTTTTGATATTACACATTTTTATTGAAGCTTTTGCATTTCGGCTTTTCTATTATTCCAAAACTACATTTCACCTTTCATTACGACGTTGCCAAAAATAACAATGTATTTGTTATTGTTCTTTTAATTTTAAATACTGGGTCAGATGACCCTCCATAGCTGTACCTCAGTAATTAGAATATACTTATAGAATATAATATTAAACTTCACAAGTCACAAAAAAGAAATCTTGTTCTCAAGTCCTCTTTCCTCACATCTTTTGCTGAACATGAAAGACTGTCTGAAAAGGATGAGTTCACATTTCCTGTCTGTAGTCAGATGTGTGTGTTTTATCACCTCTGCATCATGATAACCAAAATGAGTATTGAACGCCTTCACACAGCGGTTGTTACCCATCTGGGACCAGCCTTCACCGAGGTTCTTGTTTCTACATGGTGTGGCCGGATATTTGGTCCTACACATCTCGGCAGGATCGCCTGCATCACAAAAAGAAGTTTTGTCAATTTTTTGTTCCTGTAGACTTTAAAGATTATTTTATTCATAATTTTATTCTCTGCCTTTAATGAACAGGCCAGCTAGGTGAGAAAAGAGAGAGACGGAAGACAGGCAGGAAATTGTCTCAGGTCGTACTTGAACCCTGGACTCTGTGTCGAGGCATAAGCCTCTCAGTGTGTGCACCCGCTCTACCCACTGAACCAACCCGGCCACGTCTTGTTCCTGTTGTCCGTGTAGACTGATTATTTAGTGACTGTGTGTTCTTACCGGCTGCAGAGTCCGACATGGACATCAGCACCACCAGAAGAAGGATGGCAGTAACCACAACAGGACGCATGGTTCAGGGCTCTCACAGCACTCTGCAACTGGAATATAATCTAATGACACACAGGAATATACAGGTAAAAGCCAGTAAATTAGAATATTTTGAAAAACTTGATTTATTTCAGTAATTGCATTCAAAAGGTGTAACTTGTACATTACATTTATTCATTGCACACAGACTGATGCATTCAAATGTTTATTTCATTTAATTTTGATGATTTGAAGTGGCAACAAATGAAAATCCAAAATTCCGTGTGTCACAAAATTAGAATATTACTTAAGGCTAATACAAAAAAGGGAGTTTTTAGAAATGTTGGCCAACTGAAAAGTAAGAAAATGAAAAATACTCAATACTTGGTTGGAGCTCCTTTTGCCTCAATTACTGCATTAATGCGGCGTGGCATGGAGTCGATGAGTTTCTGGCACTGCTCAGGTGTTATGAGAGCCCAGGTTGCTCTGATAGTGGCCTTCAACTCTTCTGCGTTTTTGGGTCTGGCATTCTGCATCTTCCTTTTCACAATACCCCACAGATTTTCTATGGGGCTAAGGTCAGGGAGTTGGCTGGCCAATTTAGAACAGAAATACCATGGTCCGTAAACCAGGCACGGGTAGATTTTGCGCTGTGTGCAGGCGCCAAGTCCTGTTGGAACCTGAAATCTCCATCTCCATAGAGCAGGTCAGCAGCAGGAAGCATGAAGTGCTCTAAAACTTGCTGGTAGACGGCTGCGTTGACCCTGGATCTCAGGAAACAGAGTGGACCGACACCAGCAGATGACATGGCACCCCAAACCATCACTGATGGTGGAAACTTTACACTAGACTTCAGGCAACGTGGATCCTGTGCCTCTCCTGTCTTCCTCCAGACTCTGGGACCTCGATTTCCAAAGGAAATGCAAAATTTGCTTTCGTCAGAAAACATGACTTTGGACCACTCAGCAGCAGTCCAGCTCTTTTTTCCTTAGCCCAGGTGAGACGCTTTTCGCTGTTTCTTGGTCAACAGTGGCTTGACACGAGGTATGCGGCAGTTGAAACCCATGTCTTTCAAGCGTCTCTTGGTGGTGGATCTTGAAGCACTGACTCCAGCAGCTGTCCACACCCTTTTTTTCACAATCTTGACTAGGGCGCGGTGATCCCTATCGCTTGTACACTTTTTCTGACCACAGTTTTTCCTTCCCTTTGCCTCTCTATTAATGTGTTTGGACACAGAGCTCTGAGAACAGCCAGCCTCTTCAGCAATAACCTTTTGTGTCTTTCCCTCCTTGTGCAATGTGTCGATGGTCGCCTTTTGGACAGCTGTCAAATCTGAAGTCTTCCCCATGTTTGTGTAGGCTTCAGAACTGGACTGAGAGACCATTTAAAGCCCTTTGCAGGTGTTTTGAGTTAATCAGCTGATTACTTTGTGGCACCAGGTGTCTTCAAAATGTAACCCTTACACAATATTCTAATTTTGTGACACACGGAATTTTGGATTTTCATTTGTTGCCACTTCAAATCATCAAAATTAAATGAAATAAACATTTGAATGCATCAGTCTGTGTGCAATGAATAAATATAATGTACAAGTTACACCTTTTGAATGCAATTACTGAAATAAATCAAGTTTTTCAAAATATTCTAATTTACTGGCTTTTACCTGTATATATATGCATAAACAAGTCAACCAGGATAAAACTGAAGTGGTTATAGCTCTGAAGGCTGAGAGAGACTAACTGGCCACAAAATTAGTTTCACCAGGAACTTACCCCACCTTAACAGACAAGAAAGTCATCTTTGAACCAAATTCTGCTGGTTTTTACAGACAATAAGTGACAGATATGATTATAAATTGATTTTGAACCAGGAATCCCCCTCATGTCCTCTGAAGTCTTTTAGCTGATTCAAAGTGCAGGTGGTTTTTAGTTTTTATGCCTGATGAAGATCTGAGAGCAGCTCAAAGTGTTAAGATCTTTAAACTGAAAGTTGAAACCTTTAAATGTCCTTTTCTGTTCTATTGAAACACAGAGAGACAAACGGGACTCACCTCAGGTGAAGTAGTGGAGTAGTCTCGGTCCTTGTTCCTCATCCGTCTGGATGTCGGTCTGATCTCTGCCTCAGTTAAATATCCACAGCTGATGCCCTGAATACATTTGATCAAACAGTGTGATGAAAACCAAGAGCCAAAAACATTAAAAAAACATTTTAATTCAACACAAGTCAATAAGCCGCGGGTCAAGGTGGGACTTTATGGTGAGACCAAACATGAGTGTGTCTGCGAGTATGCTCAGGGATTATTTGATTTTTACTTCCAACCTTAATCTTAAAAGTACATAAAGATGCAGGTGTCCTCCTCTCCCTGAGGAGATTTTGAACTTGTGCAGCTGCTTTGAATCATCCTGGGAAGAATTAAGAAATTATATTATTTCTTGTCCTCACTTTCCCTGAGTGAAACTACTAATATTGGAAAAACAGGGCAGCAACAAAAAAAAGGAACCTCAAAAAGACAAATATGGTGAAGGTTCTTGAAGTCTCTCCGAGGCCGATTTTTGGCCATTTGGCCTCATGTGAGAAGGCCACCGATGGTTGTTCAGACATGACCTGTCTGTGTCTGTGAAAAAGGTCTATTGCAAAGTCCTCTCTAGAACTCTTTTGTCAGAGGTGTTCGCATTTCGCCGCCGGCCGCCAGATGGGTTTGACCTTCACCCGTGCCCTCTGCCCCCGGGTGCCAAGCCTTGCTGCCCTCACTTCCGGTTCCTGAGCCCCGCTGTTTCCTGTTCCAGCGCTCCAGTATTGCCTCCCTTGTCCTTCCTTCGCCCTCCCTCCTCCGGGCCTCTTCGTTCATTCAACTGCAGGAGTGTTTTACCACAGTCCCAGGCACTTATTTTTCAATCATTTTCATTTTAACTTGTCTTGACCTGGTTCCAAGAACCTTAAACCAGATGCTCTGCTCCACCTTTTCAACCCTGACCCCTCTCCTGAGGAACTGTCCTATATCCTTCCCTGTTCCTTATATCCTGGGAAGTGGAGCAATGGGTCAACCAAGTGCAGTAAGGTGTAACAATTCTGGTCGGTTGTTTGTCCCATCTGAGCTCTGGACTCAGGTTATCCTTTGGCCCAACACCTCTCACCTCACTTTCCACTCAGGAGTTAGGAGAACTTGTTTTTATTCAGCAACGCTGCTGGTGGCCTGCTATGGAGAGAGAGGTGAGGGAGTATGTGTCCGCCTGCCCTGTCTGCCGGAATAAGGCTGAACCATTTCTCTATCTTACCCCTTACCCTATGTTTTGCGCGTTCCCGCGAGACCTAGTGCTGTCCCAATACTCTTTTTGAACGAGGGGTAAGGAGTGTATGGTCCTTGAAACCATAGACAGTGAATGAAAAAAAACGAGGGAGGACACGAGCTTACTTGAATCGAGGGGTAGAGATATACATCGTGCAACAGGCAACAATGGCTGCGGCGTCAACCAGAGAGAACCCTAAATGGTTAAGGTTAATGGTAAAGTATTTTCGGCTTACATAATAAATAATAGTCTTGTTTTGTGGTGTATACAGTCCTGTGCATATATATACTTGCAAACATGTTCTTAACTGAAACTTTAACATTGATTTGCAGCCCCGCATTTCTCTGCCTTGAATGGACTGCATATACTGTATATATATTAATATTAACGGTCTATGGTACACCGCTACGTGCTTTACATATATCGTCCTGTATCACACAGGAAGACACAGCAGCTGGTCCACTTTATACTATATATGCCGTCCTGTATCACACGGGAGGACACAGCAGCTGATCCACTTTCGAGCTGAAAAGGAGCAGAAGTTTCTTAAATCATGTGTTCATGTTGTACCCGTTCATTATTGCATTGCTACTGTATTATTGTAATCATTTGTAATTAATTCCTGTTTATGCACTTGTATATTGTTTTTGGTTTTGCAAGGGAACAACTGGCATGTTAAAAGGGGTCCCTCTGTCCCCTCAAGATTTCTGACTGAACGGCGCCCAGATAGCCTTAGAGAACATTTTCGGGAACGCGCCTCAAAGTCTGAGTGTGGACACTGGCACAAGGCCTGTTACGTTTCTCCTGTAGCATCTTTTAAGCGTTGTTACCTCAGGGTTATTTAGAGAGAGTGTTGATCTTCCTGCCAAGCCCTAGTCTTAAAAGTTCATTATAGATGCAGGTGTCCTCACCCTGAAGTGCTTATACAGCAAACAGAGGAGACTTTGAACTTGTGCTTGCTTTTAGCAACTCTGAATTATTCTGGGAAGAATTAAAGAATAATTGTTAAACAATTTTCTGACCTTAGTTTCCCTGAGTGAAACTACTATAACTGGATAGTTTTAAAAAGGCAGCAAATTTTTTCAATTGTGAACCTAAAAATTACAACTCAGTTAAAACGTTTTTTACTGTTAGCATCCAAGAAAGATTACATTTGAGGGAAACTACACTTGGTTAAGGTACGTGAAAATGTTTATTTGTCCATTTTGACGAAGGAGACTTTTAGCATCAACAACAACAAAGACACCTGACCAGACGTCCGTATTTTACGAGATGGGAGTGAGAATGTGTTGTATTTGCGGAGGATGTTTTGGTCTTTTTAGAAAACCAATCTCAGTCTCTTCCTCACCTTCTATCTCTATGCGAAGAGTATGGAAGCTTACCAGGATTTAAAATTAACTGGTCTAAGTCTGCACTACTTCATTTAAATAACTGCCCGGAAAAATGGATGGGTCTCCCCAAGTGGATTCAAGCTCGTATCTCAGTGGTTAAAATGAATGTGTGAGCTCTATGCCGCCTCTCTCCCTCCTGCTGGCTATTGCCGTCAATTACAAAACTGAAAATGTCTACAGAGAAGGAAAGAGGATGGTGCCCTCTGAGTTCCCAACTTCAAACATTATTTTTGGTCCTTCGTATTGAGGCCCCTCCTCACTTGGTTTAACCCAGATGTGTCTGTTTCCTGGCATACTTTAGAAAGTGCTATGACAGAGCCTTGGTCACTCCATGACGTTTGTTTAGCCAAAATGTCTAACAAACAGTGCCAGCTATGCTTTGACACCATTATGTCACATCTTGTCAAGACTTGTAACTGTAACAGCTTGTAACTGGCTAACTTGTTTCCCTTTATTCTAAACCACAGCACTCCTGATTGGTTGGAGGCTGACAACTGCCTCACAATTGTCTAAATTGTCAAAAAGACATTTTAGCTAGGTTGGATTGTTACTTTTTTCTGACTTGCAGAACACATTCAATCTACCAAGTTCCTCTTTTTTTATTTTACATTTAGTTAAGATCAGCACAGCCATACGGTGTATAGTCTACGTAGACCAGTTTCGGCCCTTTAACTTAATCAGTGTTAATGAGATATTTTCAACAGTAATGTACCACACACATATGGCTCACACCTCTTAATGTTTACCAACGTTTGCCTCCCCACCATTATCCTTTGGGTCCTGCTTTCGCACACACCCCGGGTCATTGGGGGTGACTGCTGTAAGGAGCCTTGGCCCCCGTCATAACTGCTTGCAGTTGTAGTTGTTATTTCTTTCTTCTTCTAAGTGTGATTCAGAGTTGCTGAGGAAAAACACAGGTTCAACATGTACATCTCCGAAAACACTTCAGGCTGAGGAAGATACCTACAGCAAACTCATTTCATAATGAGAGGCAACCGAAAGATCAACAGTCTGTTCTAATAAGTCGTTTGAAACAAGGTGCTGCTGTGTGTCTTTACGCAGGTTTGACTGTCCAACTGACAACAATTACTTTAAAAAGAGTTCTCCTCGTGTCAGTAAAGTGAACCTCCAGGTCATCCTGGCAGCAGCACATGGGAGCAGCTTAGGACAAATGAGTTCTGTGAGAGGACTTTGCAATAGACCTTTTTCACAGACACAGACAGGTCATGTCTGAACAACCATCGGTGGCATTCTCACATGAGGCCAAATGGCCAAATATGGGCCTCGGATCAGAGACTTCAAGAACCTTAACCAAGTCCAGTTGCCTTTGAATTAAACCGATTTGTATTTTTGAGGTTCACATTTTGAAAGTTGCTGCACAGTTTCTATCCAATATTAGTAGTTTCACTCAGGGAAAGTGAGGACAAGAAATAATATAATTTCTTAATTCTTCCCAGGATGATTCAAAGCAGCTGCACAAGTTCAAAATCTCCTCAGGGAGAGGAGGACACCTGCATCTTTATGTACTTTTAAGATTAAGGTTGGAAGTAAAATCAAATAATCCCTGAGCATACTCTGTTTGGTCTCACCATAAAGTCCCACCTTGACCCGCGGCTTATTGACTTGTGTTGAATTAAAAGGTTTTTTAATGTTTTTGGCTCTTGATTCTCATCATATTGTTTGATCAGTTAAATCAAATGTATTCAGGGCATCAGCTGTGGATATTTAACTGAGGCAGAGATCAGACCGACATCCAGACGGACGAGGAACAAGGACCGAGACTACTCCACTACTTCACCTGAGGTGAGTCCCGTTTGTCTCTCTATGTTTCAATAGAACAGAAAAGGACATTTAAAGGTTTCAATTTTCAGTTAAAAGATCTCAACACTTTGAGCTGCTCTCAGATCTTCATCAGGCATAAAAACTAAAAACCACCTGCACTTTGAATCAGCTAAAAGACTTCAGAGGACATGAGGGGGATTCCTGGTTCAAAATCAATTTATAATCATATCTGTCACTTATTGTCTGTAACAACCAGCAGAATTTGGTTCAAAGATGACTTTCTTGTCTGTTAAGGTGGGGTAAGTTCCTGGTGAAACTAATTTAGTGGCCAGTTAGTCTCTCTCAGCCTTCAGAGCTATAACCACTTCAGTGTTATCCTGGTTGACTTGTTTATGCATATATATATTCTTGTGTGTTATTAGATTATATTCCAGCTGCAGAGTGCTGTGAGAGCCCTGAACCATGCGTCCTGTTGTGGTTACTGCCATCCTTCTTCTGGTGGTGCTGATGTCCATGTCGGCCTCTGCAGCCGGTAAGAACACACAGTCACTAAATAATCAGTCTACACGGACAACAGGAACAAGACGTGGCCGGGTTGGTTCAGTGGGTACAGCAGAACGTCTTCTTTCTAATTTTCAATTCAATTCAATTCAATTTTATTTATAGTATCAATTCATAACAAGAGTTATCTCAAGACACTTTACAGATAGAGTAGGTCTAGACCAGATAGAGTAGGTCTAGACTACACTCCAGAATTTACAAGGACCCAACAGTTCTAGTAGTTCCCTCCAGAGCAAGCAACAGTGCGACAGTGGCGAGGAAAAACTTCCTTTTAGGAAGAAACCTCGGACAGACCCAGACCCAGACCCAGACCCAGACCCAGGCTCTTGGTGGGCGGTGTCTGACGACCGGTGGGGGTTTCTGTGATACAGGGGGTCCTGCAGAGATGTGTAAGACCAAATATCCGGCCACACCGTGTAGAAACAAAAACCTCGGTGAAGGCTGGTCCCAGATGGGTAACAACCGCTGTGTGAAGGCGTTCTTCGATAATAAACATATTTATCATCATGATGCAGAGGTAATAAAACACACATCTGACTTCAGACAGTAAATGTGACCTCATCCTGTTCAGAAAGTCTTTCATGTTCAGCAAAAGATTTGAGGAAAGAGGAATTGAATAGTATATTCTATAAGTATATTCTGATTACTGAGGTACAGCTATGGAGGGTCATCTGACCCAGTATTTAAAATTAAAAGAACAATAACAAATACATTGATATTTTTTGGCCACGTCGTAATGAAAGGTGAAATGTAGTTTTGGAATAATAGAAAAGCCGAAATGCAAAAGCTTCAATTGAAATGTGTAACGGCAAAAGGAAAAACAAACATAAGAAGGTTTAAAAGAGAAAGTTTTTCATTAAGATATGAAGTCTTATTTTACCTCCCTCCCTGTACTGTTCTCCAATTTAACATTCAAGATTTTCTAAAGGTGGTCGTGTGTTTCCTGTCTCCTCAGAGCAGAGGTTAGGGAATGTGAACGGGCTTCGAGATGGCGGACCGGATCAATTTCCGGGTTGAGCGAGAATAGATCAAATAAGGGAATTAATATGACAAATGATGAATTATCAGTGAAAACTAATTCTGCTGATTTGTTTTTATTTCAGATGGCCTGTAGAAAATTCCCAAATGGCCATCTGGTATCGATCCACAGTGACGTGGGGCTGAATCTAGTCGAATGTGCCATTCACAGAACCAGCACCAGAGACGCTAACTACTGGATCGGAGCCTTCCTTACTGAGGTAAGCAGTAAATGAGTTTGTGAAGCCCTATTTAGTCCTAGTACAACACATTCTCATGACAGGTTTGTATAATATTGCTCAAACTTATGCATATTTCATATAATATCCTACAAACTTTTGGTGGCTGCTGGCCCGTCACATAAAGAGTGGTCACATGACAGTTAAGTGTAGCGGTCTTACAGTTGAATGTAACTGAGAAAATAAGATTCTGAACCAGGTCCAGAGCTCCATGAGGTCATAAACACCCGTTTCCAGGATGAAAGTCTTAACTTCTCCTGGACACAAACACGGCCCCCCCGGTTGAAAGGCCTGTGTATAAACTTTGATATGACAATATTTAAAATGTGTAATATTTAAAATGCATTTGGTTGCAAAAAAATTCCAATTATTTTCTACTTATTTGGTATTTATTTCAAGTAATGTGTGCTTTGATTTCAATTAAACCACAAATAGTACATCTCTGTCTTCCCTTTAATAAATGTAAAATCAGAGAGATAAGATATGCACTCTTTCATTAGAAAAACATATCCTACCTTTAATAGTTGAGAAAATGTACAGTTCAAACCTGTCAGCCAACAAATAACCGTTGGTAGTTGGAAGCAGGTAATTGGTGACAGAGTGGAAAGTTAATCTGATGATAATTGGCCATTTGGCCAAGTAGTCAACCTCAGGACATCATCTGTTGTGGTTTGTTTGTCTTTTTAGAGTGGTCGAGGTCCTATTCCATATCGTCAGTATGTTTGGACGGATGACAGTCCTTTTGCTTACACCTATTGGGCTGGTGGCCAGCCAGACTTCTATATGATGAGAGAGTACTGCATTGAGATGATCTATGTGGGTAAGTAAACACATGGTTTGGGAGGAGAAGTAGTAGGTTATAATAAATTAATTACTTAATTAATTTTACCTCAGACAACATAAGAGAGGCTATGACGAAGGAGTGTAATTATTAAAGCAGCACAACAAACAGGTCAAAGTAGAGGGGTATGAAGGAAGAACAGGACCCTCATTTTTAACTGCATACCATCTTTTCTACTCATAGAATATGATTAATCTATTTCTTTGTGTGATTGAGAGTTGGGAACATTTAAAACTTCTCCAGACCATGAAGACCAACAAACCCTATACAGGATGTGCTTCTTACTGACACTGATTAACATGTTTCTTTCAGACTGGGGACTCTGGAACGATGTGAGCTGTGAGGAGAAGAAGCTCTTTGTGTGTACAGTGCAGGTCTAGTAGTTCAGAGAGAACCTGAAGAGCAGCAGTTGGACCAGTCTGCTTCAACTGGAACCACTGCAAGCTTTTACATTTACTGCAATAAATATTCAGCATCAGAAAACATGTCGATGGTTCCTGTTTCTTTTCCTGTTGGTCACTGATCCATCTCCTCATGTCACAGGGATTTCAGGTAATTACTGACATTGTCTTATAAAGGCTAGCCTACTTTAAGCAATAATACACTAGAGTGTGTGATTTAACAACATGGTTATGACAGTGATGTGGCTAGGACCGTATGCAATAGGGGTGTTATGATACCCAAAATTTAGTAGTCGGTGCAAATACCAGTACAAATACACGATCCTCGATTTCGATAACACGGTAATAAAAGGATTTTTTAAGATTCCATGTACTTTAACTTGAAAAATGAAATGAAATATCAAAATATTCGAAAAATATCAAAATATCATAACAAGCCATACCAAACATGTGCAATAGAGCATAGCATAACATAAATAGTGCAACAACTAGTGTCCCCAGACACGTTCCAGACGTCCAGACATCTTTTCAAAAGGTACCGTGCAAAAACAACAAAATTACCTGGTAGAGATGCCGGCTAAAATGAAGAAAAATAGGATCTGTCATGTAAATCTGCTTAAACCCTATCAGACGCAGTCTCCTCCAAGTGAGGCTACCCCTCGTTGTCCGGATCTGATGGCTAGTGGTTCTGTGGCAGTAATTGAGGGGACAATGACATGTCGGACAAGGGGTTACAACCGCGACTTAAATACTCTGAAGCCTTAGAACAACATTGGGATATTTGGATGTAAATAAATGTAAACAGTTGATTATGGCAATTAAAAGTTACCCCCGTCGGTTCTCAGATATTCCTAACCACACTACTTTGATCGTACATGATGTTGATTTTGGGGATGATATCTCAGAGTTTCAATTGGGTTTCTCCAGAAAAGAGGAAACTATTGGATTGTGAAGTGTCGTTCATGTTGGAAAATGGCATTTCTGAAGCATGTTCATCTAGTTGGGCTTCTCCCTGTCTGTTGGATAGTAAAGCTGATTCCACACACAGGCCGTGCACTGATTTCCAAAAGGTTAATGCAGCGACAAAGCCTGATTTGCGCAGCCAAATATGTCAGTAAGTTTGATCTTCTGAAAGGGTATTGGCAGATTCCTCTGTCGGAAAGGGCCAAAGAAAAACATTGTCAGGATTATACTCTCACACTGTCTTGCCCTTTGGCTTGCTAAAAGTGTGTGGGATTGATGGTTGTACGGTGTATTTGGATGACGTGGTGATTTATAGTAAATTTTTGGGTACAAGCTCTATTTGACAGGTTGTTTTGGGCGCGTTTGACTGTCAACCTGTCTAAGTGTGTTAAGGTTTTGCTTCGCTCTCTCATCCCTTCCTTGTATTCCCAGTTTTTCCCCTCCCTGCTGTCAGTCTTGTCTGTTTAGTCCTCTGTGTGTGTTTATGTGGGCGTGTCCGATCCTGGCTCATCACCACCTGCAGCACATGTGGCTCATCACTTATCACTCTAGCAGTTAAATACTCTGGTTCAGCGCTCACTCATCGCCAGTTCGTCAGTTTACCTCTGTTGGTATTTTGCTCTGGCCACTCTTTATATTTTGTTGAGTACTTTAGTGACATTTACTAATGTCCTGTTATCCGTCTGCCACAGTGCATCCCATGTGCAAATTCTCTGCCTGCCTGTCCATTGACTCACCTGCCTGTTTGTTCTTTGCCCGCCAGCCCTGACTGCTCCCTGACACAGTATCGTCTGATTCTCTTCAAGTCTGGAATTCACCGCAACCTCCCCAACCCTTTGGCTCTCCCTGTGCACTCAAATAAATTCTGCATCTGAATCCTTTCTTGTGTACCATAACAAAGGTTGAGTTTGTTAAGGTGACAGTAACCTACTTGGGCAAGATAGTGGGGCAGGGGGAGGTTTGACCCGTTCATGCACAAGTTCTGGCATTATGGTCATTTCCTGTTTCGTCTACTAAGCAGGAGTTTTTTTCTCGGGATGGCAGGTTATTACTGTGGTTTTGTGCTAATTTTTCTTCTGTTGTAACCCCACTGACTGAGTTGTTGAAGGCTGGTGTTAACTATGTTTGGTCTCCAGTTTGCCAACAGGCTTTTGATCAAGTGACATGTTGTTGAGGACTCCTGTACTGGCAGCTTCCAGGATGGATCTACCTTTCCAGTTGCAAGTCGATGCGAGTGATGTTGGGGCTGGTGCAGTATTGTTACAGACTAATGAACATGGAGTTGAAAGACCAACGAGTTACTTCTCTAAGAAGTTCAAGGTTTATCAAAGACATTACTCGTCATAGAAAAAGAAGGTCTTGCTCTTGTTTGGGCCCTGTTGGGGGAATTTGGGGAAATTGAACAGGCCGATGGTTGTAATATTGCGAGTAACAATAGTTCCCCTTCGAGGAACTCGAACTGCGTCGGTTACGACACTATGGGAATCGCCTTCAGGCATGACAGGGCTGAATGTGAATGAAAACTACTCCAATCCTATTGGTCCTAGTGAGAACGGTAGCATGTGACGGCATAACCGTAGGGACATATAAGCACACCGGCACATAGCTCATTAGCTTTTTTCTATTCAGCAGGCACGTTGGTTGATGTTGAGTGGCGAGCTACTGTGTTACTCACCTGGAAATATGTCCGAGCGTTTGTACCGGTTCCGACGATGTGTGTCTCCCTGCCCTCGCTTCATCACGGTAGGTGACTCGCATGAACTGTGTGTCGCTTGTTTGGGCCTGTCGCACGCCACAGCGGCTCTCGAGGGGGCTGTGTGTGACCATTGCGAGGCCCTGCCTATGCGGGTGCTGCGGTCCCGCGTAGCCCTTTTTTCCGCGGACGGCCAGATCCGCTCTCCCCGTGGCTCGGGCCCCGCGGTCGCTGAGGCGGCCCGGCGGGTCCGGTCGTGGGGTTCGCAGCAGGATCTGCTGGAGGGTTCCGAGACGGCTGTGGCCCTTTCTCGTCCTTCTTCTGCCGATTCCGACTCCCCTGGTCCTCGTTTCTCGGCTTCTGCCCGGGGACGTAGGCTGGAGAGGCGGCCGCACTCGGGCTCTGTGGAGCTGCATGTGCGTCGTGGAGGAGGGTGAGGACTTCCGGGTGTCGCGCCGACGTCATCTGAAGTGCGCCGCGCCGGACTGTGTTGAGCTGTTGGATGGCGCGGTCTGTGGCAAAACCCGGACTGGATTGGCCACAGGCTGTCAGGGAGCTTGATCGCTTCCTTCCGCTCCATGCCCCCGCTCCATGCCGTTTTTTCCCGGTTTTGCACAGTTAGTTGTGCAAATTGTGGGAGAAACCTTACTCTGCCCGGCTTTCTCCTCCCCAGCAGCTGGAGTTTTGGCAATGTGGCGGGGATTAAGGACTGCGGCTACGGGACGATACCGCGGGTTGACGACGCTCTGGCGTGTTACTTCTCCCCTGCTGACGTCGTCTTTTGGCCAGCCGGCGCTGCCGATGTGACCATGTCGGATGTCTTCCTCATTGGTGGGGAAGGCGTGTATGGCGGCGGGCCAGGCTGGAGTGAGCCTGCACACCGTGGCGGTTTTGCAGGCCTGCTAGGCGGACCTGCTGCTGGAGATGGACCGGAGGGGGGTGCCGAGGCGCTCCGGACGCGTGTTGCGCTGAACTCTGTCGTTGACAAGTTTCGCCGTGTCCGGTCCCAGGAGGAGGCGTTCCGGCAGTTTCTCCTTCGCCGGACTTGGTCCCGCTCTGCTAGGACGGCTGGACCTTCTCAGCCCTCTACCAGCTCCCACCGGCCGCGCCAGTGACGCTGTCTGGCTTCTCGCGGACCCCCTCGAGCGGCTTGGGACGCGGGGCATCGCTCCCACGCACCCCTTCCCGGCAGTTTGGTCCTGAGGGACGTCGTCCAGTCGCGGAGGCGAGGCGCGGAGGTCCTGTCTATGTGTTTAGCCCTCGGAGGCCGACTGAGGTCCCCTCCTGGGTGGCCGCTTGCGTTGTGTCCCGCCGCCGGGGCGCTCGGGACACGCTAGCCGCCGCCGAGCCTTCTCCACTCTGCCTGCCCCGAGGGGTGGCGGTTGGCCGGAGATTCGGCTCCCGGCCTGCGGATCATCGGCGAGTTCTTCCTGGCGGCCAGCTTCGGGGACTCTTCCGAGATTGGCACGTCGCACCGGCCACCAGCCCCGAGGGGTTGGTTCTGCTGGCGGATTTCGGGTTGCCGGGGTTTGGAGAGCATATCCCCGTGGGTTCTGCGCGCCGTCTTCTATGGGTACGGGCTGCAGTTCCGGGTCCACCCCGCGCTTGCCGCTGGAGGACGGGGCCGTGGAGCTCGCTCCCCCGCTGGCCAGCGGGTCCGGTTTCTACAGCCGGTGCTTCCTGGTTCCCGTGAAGGACGGAAGGCCAGCACCCTGTTCTGGATCTGCGGGTTCTGAACCGGTCTCTGAGGAGATACAGGTTCGTGATGCTCACCATCCCTGCCATCATGTGTCACATCCGGTCTGTGGACTGGCTTGTCACCATGGATCCGAGGGTTGCATGCTTCTACATCTCCTTTTGTCCTTCCCACAGGAAGTTCCTGAGGTTCGCCTTTGGGGCATACCAATATCGGGTTCTTCCCTTCGGCCTGGCACTCTCCCCTCGCACTTTCACCAAGTGTATGTATGCGGCGCTGGCCCCTCTGCGGCTCCGGGGCATCCGGGTCCGCATTACATCGATGACTGGCTTATCCTGGCTCAGTCTCGGGAGTTGGCAGTTCGGCATCGAGATGTCGTCCTCGCTCATCTTCTTCGTTTGGGGCTGTGGCTCAACGATGGAAAGAGTGTGCTGGCACCCGCCCTGAGGACCGTGTTCTTAGGGGTGGTGTGGGACTCGTTGACGATGCTGGCACATCTGTCTCCGGCTCGTGTCGAGTCCGTTCTGGCCACGGTGAAGAGTGTGTAGCTGGGCCGCGCCATCACAGTGAAACCCTTTCAATGGGTGTTGGGCCTTGTGGCGGCTGCTTCCGGCGTGTTACCTTCTGGTCTTCTGCACATGAGGGCCCTGTAGTGGTGGCTGAAATCCAAGGGGTTCTCCCCGAGGGGAAACCCGTTCCGCCCGATACGGGTTACGCACACATGTCTTCGTACCCTATCGGTGTGGACGAAGCCTTGGTTCCTGTCCCAAGGACCCGCGCTGGGGGTGCCCTGTCGCCGTGTTATCGTTTCAACAGGCGCTTCCCTCACCGGGTGGGGCGCGGTCATGGGCGACCGCTCTGCGATGGGTGTTTGGCAGGGGCATCACTCGTCATGGCACATTAATTGCCTCGGGATGCTGGCCATGTTCCGGGCTCTGAGGAGCTTCCTGCCTGCACTCCTGGGTCGCCTCGTGCTGGTCTGGTCCGATGACGTTGCTGGCACGTTTGTCTCCGGCTCGTGTCTAGTCCGTTCTGGCCACGGTGGAGAGTGTGAGGCTGAAATCCAAGGGGTTTTCCCCGTGGGGAAACCCGTTCCGCCTGATACGGGTTACGCACAATTGTCTTCGTGCCCTATCGGTGTGGGAGACACCTTGGTTCCTGTCCCAAGGACCCGCGCTGGGGGCGCCCTGTCGCCGTGTAATCGTTTCAACAGACGCTTCCCTCGCCGGGTGGGGCGCGGTCATGGCCGACCGCTCTGCGAAGGGGTTTGGCGGGAGCATCACTCGTCATGGCACATCAATTGCCTCGAGATGCTGGCTGTGTTCCGGGCTCTGAGGAGCTTCCTGCCTGCACTCCTGGACCGCCACGTGCTGGTCAGGTCCGACAATACAGCTGTGGTGGCCTATCTGAATCACCAGGGGGGTCTGCGCTCGCGCCCTCTATGCAGACTGGCGCATCGGATCCTCCTGTGGTCCCAGCGGAGACTGCTCTCTCTCAGGGCGATGTTTATCCCTGGGCTTCAGAATCTGGGGGCGGACCTGCTGTCGAGACAGGGGCTGAGGCCCGGGGAATGGCGGCTCCACCCCGAGGTGGTGGAGTCCTTGTTCGAAAGGTTCGGACCCTTCTCGAGAGACTACGCACTGTCCTCTGTGGTTCTCCCTGACGCCCCCGGCCCCGCTGGGGCTGGACGCCATGGTGCGAGAGTGGCCGAGGCTGCGTCTGTACGCGTTTCCCCCAGTCGCTCTGCTCCCAGGGGTCCTGGAGAGGGTCCGTCGGGACGGCATCCGCCTGCTTCTTGTGGCGCCGTTCTGGCCAACCCGGGTGTGGTTTTCGGACCTGATGGAGCTCCTGGACGGTCCGCCGTGGCAGGTCCCTCTGAGGAGGGACCTGCTGTCCCGGGAGGGGGGCCGGGTTCTTCACCCTTGCCCCACCCTGTGGCGGCTGTGGGTCTGGCCCTTGAGGGGGCCCAGTACCTCGAGGCGGGCCTGACGGCGGGTGCGGTCGAGACTCTCCTTAGCTCCAGGGCCCCGTCTACACGGAGGATGTATGGCCAGAAGTGGGCCGTCTTCTCTGCCTGGTGCAGTGGACGCATGCTGGACCCAGTTACCTGCCCGGTGCTTCAGGTGCTGGAGTTTCTGCAGGACCGCTTCTCTGCGGGCCTTTCCCCCTCCACCCTCAAGGTTTACGTGGCTGCCATTTCGGCTTTCCACGCCCCTTCGGGGGTTGGGTCTCTGGGGAGGCTTCCCCTGGTCATTCGGTTCCTCCGTGGGACTCGGAGGATGAGACCTGCGACTCGTCCTAGGGTTCCCACCTGGGATCTGGCGGTGGTTCTTGAGGTGCTGGCTGAGGCCCCCTTCGAACCGTTGGAGTCGGCTGCGGCCAAGTACCTGACCTTGAAGATGGCCTTCCTCCTTGCTGTCACCTCTCTGAGGAGGGTGGGGGACCTCCAGGCTCTTTCGGTTGCTTCCCGATGCCTGGAGTTTGCCCCGGGTAATGTGAGGGCCATTCTGCACCCCGTTCCGGGGTACGTTCCCAAGGTGCAGTCCTCTGTCATGGGGCCTGTGGTGCTGCAGGCGTTTCATCCTCCACCTCATGTGACGGCGGAGGACGGGAGGCTCCATTTGCTCTGCCCTGTCCGGGCCCTGAGTGTCTTCACTCTGAGGTCCTCCGGGTGGAGGAAATCGGACCAGTTGCTGGTGTGTTTCGGGTCCTCCAAGGCTGGGCTTCCCGCTTCTAAACATACTATCAGTAACTGGATCGTTCAGACTATCCCCTGGCCTATCGGGTGCGCGGTTTGCCTTCACCTATGGCTGTACGGGCTCACTCCACGAGAGGCATGGCGGCCTCTACGGCTCTCCTCTCTGGTGCGTCTCTCCAGGAGGTTTGTGATGCAGCTGGCTGGGCCACTCCGCATACCTTCTTCAGGTTCTATAGTCTGGACTTTCCCTCCGCACCTGGTACCCGGGTGCTCTCCTCCTAGTCGTGCCCACGAGTGGTTTCACGCTGGGGCAGGCGGGGTTTCGCGCGGGTTAGTGGGTATCTCGTTCCCATAGTGTCGTAACCGACGCAGTTCGAGTTCCTCGAAGGAACGTCTCAGGTTACGTATGTAACCTTTGTTCCCGAGAAGGGGAACGAGACACTGCGTCGGTTCGCCGCGCCTCACCCCGCCTGGAGTGCCTTGCTTCATAGAAAGAGCTAATGAGCTATGTGCCGGTGTGCTTATATGTCCCTACGGTTATGCCGTCACATGCTACCGTTCTCACTAGGACCAATAGGATTGGAGTAGTTTTCATTCACATTCAGCCCTGTCATGCCTGAAGGCGATTCCCATAGTGTCGTAACCGACGCAGTGTCTCGTTCCCCTTCTCGGGGAACAAAGGTTACATACGTAACCTGAGACGTTAGCAATACAATAAAAGTAACTAGAAAATTCCGCAGAAATGTTATCAGTGTGCCTGCTATTGGGGCACATCCGAATAGCAATAAAACCTAATAAAAAATAATAAAAGTGTTATGTGTCTTAACCCTTCAGAGATTCTTCTGTTTCCCAGAAACAGCTATGAAGTAGCTAGCGCTAAACCAACCAGACTCCATGTAAAAAACAGTCCTTTTAGACTCTATAGTTACATGTCTGCGACCGGCACAAGATTTCCTACATTTTGACCAAAAATGAAGTCTGAAGACTGAAACCTGGAGGAGAGAGAGACATTTGTTTGGGAAACCTTCAGAGATCCGTACTGCAGTATTCATATGGTCATGCAAATAAATCTCAAAATTGACAAAAAGCAACAGAGAGAATTTCTAGTCCCCCTTTGTTTAGTCAGCCATCTTAAGCTAACGTTACCTTTGTAGAGATCTTGGGATTTCCCAAACTAAATAAGTACCGCAAATATGAACAAACTCAATCGTGTTGTAATTAAGATGTGCTTTGTTTGTTCAGAGAATATGTTTAAGGCGTTTACTCACTACCTGGGACGTTTTGGTACCGATTGGCTGGGATTTACTATGGACAGAGTACACGCGGAGATATAAATATTCAAGATACTGAACAGAAAAGCAGACCAGGACCATATACGTGGAAAAAGAGTATTCATTTGGTAAATCTAACGATGGAAGCAGGTGATGGGGCAAAGCGTGGAAGGAAATTGGCTAGAGGGGATGAGCAGGTCCGATATGGTTGAAGAAGTAGACAGCCAGACCCCACCGGGATGATCAGCCACACCCCCACACACCGTAAATCCAACTGACTGGAGAGCTTTTTTTTAAAGATTTTTAGGGTAAGAAGCATGTAGGAGAACGTCACAGGTCAGATTTGAACCCTGGACCTCTGCATCGAGGCATAAACCTCAGTACATGCGTACCTCCTCTACCCACTGAGCCAACCCAGCCATGACTTGAGAGCTTTTTAAGGAAAGACCAGGTTGGGTCACACACAGACAGAAGCACACACACACACACAAACACATACACACTGATAGCTGCAGCAAAGTCAATCTTTGGCGTTGCCGTGTCTGACTGTCGCGCCTGTGCACTGCCACAAAGATTGGCATCTGCCAGTACCCCGACCTATGAGGAGGTTAGGGCTCGTTCATCGCTGCTTGCAGCTTTAATTATTATTATTTGTTCTGCCGCGCCGGCTCAAATTCCTATGAGCTGGAATAAGATAGAAACATGAAACTAACTGATAATGGTGTGCATATGCTTCTATAGAAATATGAACCCAATCGGCCTCAGGGTGGCGCTGTAATTAAGGCTTAAATATGCAAATTTTTAAAGGCCACGCCCCCCACACTGTAATTGTGTAAGAAATTTCTCACACGGGTGCAGCTTAATGTTTTCTACAAAAAAGCCTCAATGACCATTAAGGGTCGCCAAGAAAATCATTCCGCCATTTTGAATTTTTTGAAAAACACATTTTTGAGATCTCCTCTTACACCATAGCTCCCAATGCCACCACATTTCTAGTGAATCATCAATGGATCAAGCTCATTACAACTCCTATAAAACATGTTCATATCTCAATTACTTTTCAAGTTATTGACCAATGAACTTTGAAAAGGGGCGTGGCTCTGGACATAAATGAACACAAATCAGGAACCGTAAGGCCACTCATCACAAAACTCACAGGGTATGTTCAGATAAGTGCCCCAGATACATCCAGACAGTCTTACAAACGCAAGATAGGTGAGTGGCATAATACACATTTTACTATGAATCACATATTCATGGTCTGATCATCACGAATCTCTCAGGATATGTCCTCATAAGTACTGGAACCACACCCTGAAAGTTCAATTCAAATTGAACACCAGGGGGCGCTATGAATGCAAACAAACAGCAGGTGATATAGCGCAAATCAGGCTATAAATGACTAAATATTTGTCCAATCAACACAAAACATCCAGGAAATGTCTACATAATGACCTCACACATAAACAGCAAGTCTCATTCAAATTGACCAATAAGGGCACTTTAAATGCACAATAACTGGACATGGAATGACGCAAATCAGGGTTTGAACTTGGAATCGCAGCCTGCAGCTTTAATTAGCAATTCTTTTTGTGTTGTCATCTGCTTTTCTCACATTGCCGTGAGCTGGACTGAGCTACATATCACAGTAAATTGAAAATAAATGTTTTTCACAAATCAGTTGTAGGCATTTTAAATAAAGTGCACTGTTCTTTCAATCGTTATAAAGCTTGCAGGATATATTTTATAATGACATTGGACCACATGTGAAATTATGTTCAAGTCGATTGAGAAAAAATGTTTGAACTGGCGAATTGCCGCTTGTGATTATATTTTTATCCATCCATCCATCATCATCCACTTATCCGGTATCGGGTCGCGGGGGCAGCAGCTCCAGTAGGGGACCCCAAACTTCCCTTTCCCGAGCCACATCAACCAGCTCCGACTGGGGGATCCCGAGGCGTTCCCAGGCCAGGTTGGAGATATAATCTCTCCACCTAGTCCTGGGTCTTCCCCGAAGCCTCCTCCCAGCTGGACGTCCCTGGAACACCTCCCTAGGGAGGCGCCCAGGAGGCATCCTCACCAGATGCCCGAACCACCTCAACTGGCTCCTTTCGACGTGAAGGAGCAGCGACTCTACTCCGAGCTCCTCTCGGATGACTGAGCTTCTCACCCTATCTCTAAGGGAGACGCCAGCCACCATCCTGAGGATACCCATTTCGGCCGCTTGTACCCTGGACCTCATTCTTTCGGTCATGACCCAGCCTTCATGACCATAGGAACGAAAATTGCCCGGTAGATCGAAAGCTTTGCCTTCTGGCTCAGCTCTCTTTTCGTCACAACGGTACGATAAACTGAATGTAATACTGCATCAGCTGCTCCGATTCTCCGACCAATCTCACGCTCCATGGTCCCCTCACTCGCGAACAAGACCCCAAGGAACTTAAACTCCTTCACTTGGGGTAAAGACTCACTCCCTACCCGAAGAAAGCACTCCATCGGTTTCCTGCTGAGAACCATGGCCTCAAATTTAGAGGTGCTGATCCTCATCCCAGCCGCTTCACACTCGGCTGCGAACCGATCCAGTGAGTGCTGGAGGTCACAGGCCGATGATGCCATCAGGACCACATCATCTGCAAAAAGCAATGATGAGATCCCAAGCCCACCAAACTGCAACCCCTCCCCGCCCCGACTACGCCTCGATATGCTGTCCATAAATATTACAAACAGGATTGGTGACAAAGTGCAGCCCTGGCGGAGGCCAACCCTCACCTGGAACGAGTCCGACTTACTGCCGAGAACCCGGACACAGCTCTCGCTTTGGTCATACAGAGATTGGATGGCCCTGAGAAGGGACCCCCTCACCCCATACTCCCGCAGCACCTCCCACAATTTCTCCCGGGGACCCGGTCATACGCCTTCTCCAGATCCACAAAACACATGTAGACTGGTTGGGCATACTCCCAGGCCCCCTCCAAGATCCTTGCGAGAGTGAAGATCTGATCCGTTGTTCCACGGCCAGGACGGAATCCACATTGTTCCTCTTCAATCCGAGGTTCAACTATCGGCCGAACCCTCCTTTCCAGCACCTTGGAGTAGACTTTACCAGGGAGGCTGAGAAGTGTGATACCCCTGTAATTGGCACACACCCTCTGGTCCCCCTTTTTGAATAGGGGAACCACCACCCCAGTCTGCCACTCCTTACTGCCAGACTTCCACTCACTGTTGAAGAGGCGTGTCAACGAAGACATCCCCTCCACACCCAGAGCTTTCAGCATTTCTGGACGGATCTCATCAATCCCTGGGGCTTTGCAGCTGTGGAGTTGTTTGACTACCTCAGCGACCTCCGCCAGGGAAATTGACGACAATCCCCCATCATCCTCCAGCTCTGCCTCTACCACAGAGGGCGTGTCAGCTGGATTTAGGAGTTCCTCAAAGTGCTCCATCCAGTCGGACGGCTTCCCTGACCACCGGTGTCCACCAGGGTGTTCGTGGGTTACCTAAGACCCTATGACCACAGCTCGCTGCCGCAGCTTCAGCAATGGAAACTTTGAACATTGTCCACTCAGGTTCAATGCCCCCAGCCTCCACAGGGATGCCCGAAAAGCTCCGCCGGAGGTGTGAGTTGAAAGTCCGTCGGACAGGGGCCTCCTCCAGACGTTCCCAATTCAACCGCACTACCCGTTTGGGTTTACCAGGTCTGTCCAGAGTCTTCCCCCACCCCCTGACCCAACTCACCACCAGATGGTGATCAGTTGACAGCTCTTCCCCTCTCTTCACCCGAGTGTCCAAAACATACGGCCTCAGATCAGATGAAACGATTATAAAATCGATCATTGACCTTTGGCCTAGGGTGCTCTGGTACCACTTACAGTTATGAGCATCCCTATGTTCGAACATGGTGTTTGTGACGGACAATCCATGACTAGCACAGAAGTCCAACAACAGACAACCACTCTGGTTAAGATCAGGGAGGCCGTTCCACCCAATCACGCCTCTCCAAGTATCTCCATCATCACCCACGTTTGCATTGAAGTCCCCCAGCAGAACTATGGAGTCCCCTACTGGATCCCCATACAGGACTCCATTCAAGGACTCCAAGAAGGCCGAATACTCCGAACTCTTGTTTGGTGCATATGCACAAACAACAGTCAGAGTTTCCCCCCCATCACCCGCAGGCGTAGGGAGGCGACCCTCTCGTCCACCGGGGTAAACTCCAACGCAGCGGCGCTCAGCCGGGGACTTGTGAGTATCCCCACACCTGCCCGGCGCCTCACACCCTGGGCAACTCCGGAGTAGGACAGAGTCCAACCCCTATCCAGGAGTACGGTTCCAGAACCGAGACTGTGCGTAGAGGTAAGCCCCACCAGATCTAACTGGTAGCGCTCCACCTCCCGCACAAGTTCCTTCCCCCACTGAGAGGTGACATTCCACGTCCCCAGAGCCAGCCTCTGCCGCTCGGGTCTGGTCCGTCGAAGCCCCTGACCTTTGCTGCCACCCATGTTGCAGCGCACCCGACCCCTTTGGTTCCTCCCACACGTGGTGGGCCCATGGGCTGGAGGGAGAAGCGCCACATCGCTTATTCGGGCTGTGCCCGGCCGGGCTCCATGGCAAACCCGGCCACCACGCACTCGCTGCCCGGGCTTCCTCCGGGCGGGGTCTCTCTATCCCTTCCTTGCTCTTCCATTAGGGTTTTTTAACTATATTTGTTTTAAATTTTTAATTATATTGTCATGTTTCTGCAAATTAACGTGCTGGATCATTAGTAAAATTTTAGATCAAGAGTTAACATTTTAGGCCTTTTTAGAGACAATAATCACAAACTAGCTCTGGTTGTAAATACAGACATCCCTAATGATGACATGAACAAATAGATCAGTGACAAACAGGAAAAGAAACAGGAACCATCAACATGTTTTCTGATGCTGAATATTTATTGCAGTAAATTTAAAAGCTTGCAGTGGTTCCAGTTGAAGCAGACTGGTCCAACTGCTGCTCTTCAGGTTCTCTCTGAACTACTAGAGCTTCACTGCACACACATACGGCCTATTGTCATTACAGGTGATATCGTTCCAGAGTCCCCAGTCTGAAAGAAACATGTTAATCAGTGTCAGTAGGAAGCACATCCTGTATAGGGTTTGTTGGTCTTCATGGTCTGGAGAAGTTTTAAATGTTCCCAACTCTCATCACACAAAGAAATAGATTAATCATATTCTATGAGTAGAAAAGATGGTATGCAGTTAAAAATGAGGGTCCTGTTCTTCCTTCATACCCCTCTACTTTGACCTGTTTGTTGTGCTGCTTTAATAATTACACTCCTTCGTCATCGCCTCTCTTATCTTGTCTAAGGTCAAATTAATAAATAAAGTAATTCATTTATTATAACCTACTACCTCTCCTCCTAAACCATTTACTTACCCCAATAGTTCATCTCAACGCAGAACTCCTTGTCATAGAAATAGTCAGGCATGCCACTAGCCCAATTACTGTAATCAAACTTAGTGTCATCGCTCCAAAACCAAACCTGACTTCCACGTCTCTAAAAAGACAAACAGAAAACAGATGATGTCCTGAGGTTAACTACTTGGCCAAATGGCCAATTATCATCAGATTAACTTTCCACTCTGTCACCAATTACCTGCTTCCAACTACCAACGGTTATTTGTTGCCTGACAGGTTTGAACTGTACATTTTCTCAACTATTAAAGGTAGGATATGTTTTTCTAATGAAAGAGTGTATATGTGGAACTGTGTGAATGTGACGTGTTACAAATGAGGATTTGTTCTCAATCAACTTACCTGGTAAATAGGTTAAATAAATAAATAAAATATAGGGCTTCATAAACAGAAACAGTCACTGGTTACCTCTAAAAAGGCTCCGATCCAGTAGTCAGCTTTGTTGTAATTAGCTCTGTACATGGCACATTGCACTTGATTCAGCTCATCGTCGCTGTGGATCGATACCAGATGGCCATTTGGGAACTTCATACAGGCTTTCTAAAATGACCACAAATCAGGAGAATTAGTTTCCACTGATAATTCATCATTTGTCATATTAATTCCCTTATTTGATCTATCTTCGCTCAACCCGGAAATTGATCCGGTCCGCCATCACGAAGCCGGGTCACATTCCCTAACCTCTGCTCTGAGGAGACAGGAAACACACGACCACCTTTAGAAAATGCTGAATGTTAAATTGGAGAAAAAGGAATGAAAAACAGAGAGAGGTAAAATAAGACTTCATATCTTAATGAAAAACTTTCTCTTTTAAACCTTCTTTTGTTTGTTTTTCCTTTTGCCGTTACACATTTCAATTGAAGCTTTTGCATTTTGGCTCTTCTATTATTCCTAAAAAACATTATTACATTGCCAAATAATAAGAATGTATGTCATTTTCCTTTGTTATTGTTCTTTTGATTTTAAATACTGGGTCAGATGACCCTCCATAGCTGTACCTCAGTAATCAGAATATACTTATAGAATATACTATTACATGTCACATTTCACTAAAAATGACTTTTCTCAAGTCCTCTTTCCTCACATCTTTTGCTGAACATGAAAGACTGTCTGAACAGGATGAGGTCACATTTACTGTCTGTAGTCAGATGTGTGAGTTTTATCACCTCTGCTGCATAAGGGCTCAAATGCCGATTTTCGAAGAACGTCTTCACACAGCGGTTGTTACCCATCTGGGACCAGCCTTCACCGAGGTTCTTGTTTCTACACGGTGTGTACGGATATTTGGTCCTACACATCTCTGCAGGATTCCCTGTATCACAGAAAGAAGAAGTTATGCTGTACCCACTGAACCAACCCGGCCACGTCTTGTTCCTGTTGTCCATGTAGACTGATTATTTAGTGACTGTGTGTTCTTACCGGCTGCAGAGGCCGACATGGACATCAGCACCACCAGAAGAAGGATGGCAGTAACCACAACAGGACGCATGGTTCAGGGCTCTCACAGCACTCTGCAGCTGGAATATAATCTAATAACACACAGGAATATATATATGCATAAACAAGTCAACCAGGATAAAACTGAAGTGGTTATAGCTCTGAAGGCTGAGAGAGACTAACTGGCCACAAAATTAGTTTCAGCAGGAACTTACCCCACCTTAACAGACAAGAAAGTCATCTTTGAACCAAATTCTGCTGGTTTTTACAGACAATAAGTGACAGATATGATTATATATTGATTTTGAACCAGGAATTCCCCTCATGTCCTCTGAAGTCTTTTAGCTGATTTAAGTGCAGGTGGTTTTTAGTTTTCATGCCTGATGAAGATCTGAGAGCAGCTCAAAGTGTTGAGATCTTTAAAGTGAAATTTTAAACCTTTAAATGTCCTTTTCTGTTCTATTGACTCACAGAGAGACAAACGGGACTCACCTCAGGTGAAGTAGTGGAGTAGTCTCGGTCCTTGTTCCTCGTCCGTCTGGATGTCAGTCTGATCTCTGCCTCAGTTAAATATCCACAGCTGATGCCCTGAATACATGGGATTTAACTGATCAAACACAAAACCAAGTGTCAAAAACATAAAAAACTTAAGTCAACACAAGTCAATAAGCCCCGGGTCAAGGTGGGACTTTATGGGGAGACCAAACATGAGTGGTTTGTTTTTCATCTAAAGTAAACTAAAGTCAGAAAGGTGAAAGTTATAAGAGAAATGCGGAAGCGAGATATGTCCTATGAATGAAGTTGTAGTTAATCTGCTGATGGTCTGGATCGTGTGATACTTCTGGGATGTTAGACCATACATCATGCCAGTCGAGATCGATACCCAGGCCTGGGCAATCACATGCCCAGATCCTCTCAATAGGAAGGCCAGAAGGGCCAGATATCACTAAGAACTGATAAAGCCTAGACACCATACCACAGTTTAGGCTGCCCAGTAAATAACTTGGATATGATGGATGGGCGAAGGCCTCTGCCAAGGGACACCGTATGTCTTGAGTGCCGATCTTAACTGAAGGTAAAAGAAGAAAGAGGAACGTGGTGGATTGAATGTGTTCTTCAAGTCAGAAAAACGATATAAACCAACGTCGCTAAAAATGTCTTTTAGACAGTGAAGAGCCCTTTGTTCCCATTGTGGGGGTGTTAGCGGCCTCCCCCCAATAAGGAGTGTTGGGTTTTTGAATAATGGGGAACAAGTTAGGCAGTTACACGCTGTCACAGTTACAGTGTGTTTCAGCCAATCTCCAAGTCTTGACAAGATGTGAGATAATGGGGCCAAAGCATAGCTGGCACTGTTTGTTAGACATTTTGGCAAAACGAACATCATGGAGTGACCAAGGCTCTGTCATAGCACTTTCTAAGGTACGCCAGGAAACAGACACATCTGGGTTAAACCAAGTGAGGAGGGGCCTCGATACGAAGGACCAAAAATAATGTTTGAAGTTGGGAACTCAGAGGCCACCATCCTCTTTCCTTCTCTGTAGACATCTTCAGTCGCGGCCGTGTTCCTTTCTAGATAGATTTAGATAAAGCTGATTGTAATTGACGGCAATAGCCAGGAGGGAGGGAGAGAGGCGGCATAGAGCTCACACATTCATTTAACCACTGAGATACGGGCTTGAATCCACTTGGGGAGACCTATCCGTTTTTCCGGGCAGTCATTTAAATGAAGTAGTGCAGACTTAGACCAGTTAATTTGAAAGCCTGGTAAGCTTCCATACTCTTTGCATAGAGATAGAAGGTGAGGAAGAGACTAAGATGGATTTTCTAAAAACACCAAAACATCCTCCGCAAACACAACACATTCTCACTCCCATCTTGTAAAATACGAATGCTTGGTCAGGTGCCTTTGTCGTTGTTATTGACATCAAATACCGGGAACCATCACTTTATCGTGGTCGAGAGGTTTGTGTGTCCCTATGAGCCTGAGGGCTGTGTTGTCTGGAGCTTTGTGCTCCTGGTAGGGTCTCCCATGGCAAAGTGGTCTCAGGGGAGGGGCTAGACAAAGAATGGTTCAAAGATCTTATGATGAAGCAAGGAAGGGATTGAGGGACCATGCCTGGGGGAAGCCCGGGGCCCCCGTCTGGAGCCAGGCCCAGATGGAGCGCTCGTCAGCAAGCGCCTGGTGGCCGGGTTTGCCACGGATCCCGGGCACAGCTTGAAAAAGCGACGTGGCACCTGTCTCTCCAGCCCATGGGCCCACCACCTGCTTTTTGCCGATGATGTGGTTAGGGTTAGGGTTATCGGCCTGTGACCTTCAGCACTCACTGGATCGGTTTACAGCCGAGTGTGAAGCAGCTGGGATGAGGATCAGCACCTCCAAATCTGAGGCCATGGTTCTCAGCAGGAAACCGATGGAGTGCCTTCTTCAGGTAGGCAATGAGTCCTTACCCCAAGTGAAGGAGGTTAAATACCTTGGGGTCTTGTTCGCGAGTGAGGGGACCACGGAGCGGGAGATTGTTCGGAGAATCGAAACAGCGGGTGCGGTATTACATTCAGTTTATCGCACCGGAGCTGAGCCTCAAGGCAAAGCTCTCGATCTACCGGTCAGTGTTCGTTCCTACCCTCACCTATGGTCATGAAGGCTGGGACATGACCGAAAGAACGAGATCCATTGCTAATTATCATTTTCAAGAACCTTAACCAAGTCTGGTTTCCCTCAAATTTAATCTTTCTCAGATGCTTACAGTAAAAAACTTTCAATTGAGTTGTAATTTTTAGGTTCACAATTTAAAAGCCCATTTGTTGCCTTTTTAAAACTATCCAGTTATAGTAGTTTCACTCTGGGACAGTAAGGTTAGAAAACTGGTTATTACTTATTCCTTAATTCTGGGATATTATATTATATATATAACCCAGGATAATTCAGGGCTGCTAAAAGCAAGCACAAGTTCAAAGTCTCCTCTGTTTGCTGTACAAGCACTTCAGGGTGAGGACACCTGTATCTATAATGAACTACTTTTAAAATTAGGGTTTGGCAGTAAGATCAACACTCTCTCTAAATAACCCCGAGGCAACAACGCGTAAAAGATGCTGCAGGAGAAACGTAATGGGCCCTGTTACGGCCCTAAGTTATGCCTAGGGGAAGCTAGGAAGTAACATAAACCATATACCCAAATTACTAAAAGAGAGATGAAGCCGATTACCAATAAGCCCACTGTCGAGACACTTCAAAGTACTGTTACAATTATCTTTTATTTGACAATATAAATATATTATAGATCATGTTAAACAAAAAATGGTAAGAAACAGTAACCCAACTAAAAGTAGAAATGTAGAAGCTGAAAAGCTGGAAAGAAAATAGCAACTGAGCTACAGAGCCAAACCAAAACACACAGTGCTGTCCACAAAATAGGAGAAAAAACGGGGTCAAAACCTTCTCTTATTATCTCTTAACAGACTCGTTGGATTTGGGAGTGGGGGCCATCCTCTCTCAGAGAGAACCAAGGGATGGAAAGTTTTCTTTTGTTACACCACTCAGACCGACACGGTGCTAGTGGTGCGGAAAAGTTCAGTTAATTCCTTCACAGTAGTATTTATCATACAGCGAATATCCAAGTTCACTACCACAAACACACACACACACACACACACACACACACACACACGTGCTTTCTTTTCGAGCCCACGGCCTTGACTGCTCTTTTACAAAACCTGTCTTCTTCTAACATACCTTGCAGTGTATTATAACAACTCCCTATCCAGGTTGCCCCTACTGGCAGTGTGAAGAACTACATAACATATAATTAAAACTACAAGTCTTAATACATTATTAAACAGAATACCGATAAAATATGTGTTAAATGTAAACCAAACAACTTATTTTCACTAGGGGTACTTCCAGGCGCTACAATGTTCTTCCCATTGAGTTGTCAGCTGCAGAAAGAAATTATAGGGAGTTGTTGGGAGTTGAGGTGGCCCTGGAGGAGTGGCGCCACTGGCTTTAGGGGGCAGACCTTAAGAACCTTGAATATCTCTGCTCTGCCAAGACATTAAACTCCTGACATGCCAGGTTGGCACTTTGTTCCAATCATTTTCATTTTTGCATGTTACTAACTCGACTTCTTGCACTTGACCTATTATGAAAAGAGCAAGGAGATAACTGTTGTTGTGATTTGCCGCTATATAAATAAAATTGAATTGAATTTTAACTTGTCTTTTTGATCTGGTTCCAAGAACCTTAAACCAGATGCTCTGCCCCGCCTTTTCAACCCTGACCCCTCTCCTGAGGAACTGTCCTATATCCTTCACTGTTGCTTATATCCTGGGAAGTGGAGCAATGGGTCAACCAAGTGCAGCAAGGTGTAACAATTCTGGTCGGTTGTTTGTCCCATCTGAGCTCTGAACTCAGGTTATCCATTGGCCCCAGACCTCTCCCCTCACTTGCCACACAGGAGTTAGGAGAACTTGTTTTGCTATTCTATGTGTTCTGGTGGCCTGCTATGGAGAGAGAGGTGAGGGAGTACGTGTCCGCCTGCCCTGTCTGCCAAACTAAGTGCTCCAACCGGCCCACAGCTGGTCTCCTACACCTATTTCCCGTTCCACCTAACCCCTGGTCAGACATCTCTCTAGAATTCCTCACTGGTCTGCCCCAATCTAAAGATAACACTATTGTTCTCACTGTTGTAGATTGTTTTCCAAGACGGCACATTTTATGGTAATGCGAGACTACATACCACAGTATTTAGAACCAAAACTATTTTGTGATCCTTGTCTCTAGAAAGGCCTTACTACACACAAACTCAACAGAAAATGCAAAATCTTGTTGCAAACTGTGGTAAAGATCCAGCATGTTCATATGCCAACACATTCAAAGTAGACAATTATTAGTAGATTTTCTGATTCAACTAGATGATCGGAGGAATCCATTGGTACCAACTACGTCATGCTAGCTTGTTGGGAATGGATGAAAAATGCTTCAAAGATTAGCTACATTTTGGCAAGGGAACAACTGACATGTTAAAAGGGGTCCCTTTGTCACCTCAAGATTTCTGAATGAACGGTGCCCAGATAGCCTTAGAGAACATTGTCGGGAACGCACCTCAAAGTCTGAGTGTGGACACTGGCACAGGGCCTGTTACGTTCTCTAATGTTACTCTGGCCTCTTTTTGGAAGAGAGCTGTTTGTTTTGGTGTTTCAGGTCTGCCACACCTGAGTGCCTGGATCATCCACAGCTGTTTTCCATCTGGCCATCAGAGAAGCTACATATAAGCTCCCAGATCCAAGACCCCACCCAATCCCCGTTCCACCGGGCTTCCTGTAATGCTGGGTGTAGTTGGTGAACTACTCTTTGCTGGTGCCTATTATTTGATAATGTCTCCCGGTTATCTGAAGCTGGTAAGGGTTCTCTGCTTTGGAGTACCTGACGCTTTTCAGCTTAAACTTTTCTACTTTTAGTTGGGTTACTGTTTCTTACCATGTTTTGTTTAACATGATCTATACATATATTTACATTGTGAAATAAAAGATAATTGTTATAGTTCTTTGACGTGTCTCAACAGTGGGCTTATTGGTGTTCGGGCTCTCTTTTGGTAATTTGGATATAAGGTTTCTTGGGTATATGTTGCTTCCTAACTTCCCCTAGGCACAGGGCCCATTACGTTTCTCCTGCAGCATCCTTTAAGTGTTGTTGCCTCGGGGTTATTTAGAGAGAGTGTTGATCTTCCTGCCAAACCCTAATCCTAAAAGTTCATTATAGATACAAGACGTCCTCACCCTGAAGTGCTTGTACAGCAAACAGAGGAGACTTTGAACGTGAGCTTTCTTTTAGCAGCTCTGAATTATCCTGGGAAGAATTAAGGAATAATTGTTCAACAGTTTTCTAACCTTAATGTCCCAGAGTGAAACTGCTATAACTGGATAGTTTTAAAAAGGCAGCAAATGGGCTTTTCAATTGTGAACCTAAAAATTACAACTCAGTTAAAAAGTTTACTGTGTTTTACTGTAAACATCCGAGAAAGATTACATTTCAGTGAAACTACACTTGGTTAAGGTACGTGAAAATGTTAATTTGTACATTTTGACGAAGGAGACTTTTAGCATCAACAACAATAAAGATACCTGACCAGACGTCCAAGGTCTAAGTCTGCACTACTTCATTTAAATGACTGCCCGGAAAAAGGGATGGGTCTCCCCATGTGGATTTAACCCACAACCCGTATCTCAGTGGTTAAAATGAATGTGTGAGCTCTATGCCGCCTCTCTCCCTTCCTCCTGGCTATTGCCGTCAATTACAATCAGCTTTATCTAAATCTATCTAGAAAGGAACACGGCCGCGACTGAAGATGTCTACAGAGAAGGAAAGAAGATGGTGGCCTCTGAGTTTCCAACTTCAAACATTATTTTTGGTCCTTCGTATCGAGGCCCCTCCTCACTTGGTTTAACCCAGATGTGTCTGTTTCCTGGCGTACCTTTGAAAGTGCTATGACTGAGCCTTGGTCACTCCATGATGTTCTTTTTGCCAAAATGTCAAAATGGCAACAAACAGTGCCAGCTATGCTTTGGCCCCATTATCTCACATCTTATCAAGACTTGTAACTGTGACAGCGTGTAACTGGTTAACTTGTTCCCCTTTATTCTAAACCACAGCACTCCTGATTGGTTGGAGGCCAATAACAGCCCCACAATGGGAACAAAGGGCTCTTCATTATCTAAACGATATTTTTAGCGACGTTGGTTTATTGCCTTTTTCTGACTTGCAGAACACATTCAATCTACCACGTTCCTCTTTCTTCTTTTACCTTCAGTTAAGATCAGCACTCAAGACATATGGTGTCCCTTGGCAGAGGCCTTTGCCCATCCATCCTATCAGAAAGTTATTTACTGGGCAGCGTAAACTGTGGTATGGTCCATCCATCTTCATCCGCTTATCCGGTATCGGGTCGCGGGGGCAGCAGCTCCAGTAGGGGACCCCAAACTTCCCTTTCCCGAGCCACATCAACCAGCTCCGACTGGGGGATCCCGAGGCGTTCCCAGGCCAGGTTGGAGATATAATCTCTCCACCTAGTCCTGGGTCTTCCCCGAGGCCTCCTCCCAGCTGGACGTGCCTGGAACACCTCCCTAGGGAGGCGCCCTGGAGGCATCCTTACCAGATGCCTGAACCACCTCAACTGGCTCCTTTCGACGCGAAGGAGCAGCGGCTCTACTCCGAGCTCCTCTCGGATGACTGAGCTTCTCACCCGATCTCTAAGGAGACGCCAGCCCCCTCCCTCCTGAGGAAACCCATTTCAGCCGCTTGTACCCTTGATCTCGTTCTTTCGGTCATGACCCAGCCTTCATGACCATAGGTGAGGGTAGGAACGAAAATTGCCCGGTAGATCGAAAGCTTTGCCTTCTGGCTCAGCTCTCTTTTCGTCACAACGGTGCGATAAACTGAATGTAATACCGCACCAGCTGCTCCGATTCTCCGACCAATTTCACGCTCCATAGTCCCCTCACTTGCGAACAAGACCCCAAGGTACTTAAACTCCTTCACTTGGGGTAAGGACTCACTCCCTACCCGAAGAAAGCACTCCATCGATTTCCTGCTGAGAACCATGTTCTCAGATTTAGAGGTGCTGATCCTCATCCCAGCCGCTTCACACTCGGCTGCGAACCGATCCAGTGAGTGCTGGAGGTCACAGGCCGATGACGCCATCAAGACCACATCATCTGCAAAAAGCAGCGATGAGATCCCGAGCCCACCGAACTGCAACCCCTCCCCGCCCCGACTACGCCTCGATATCCTGTCCATAAATATTACAAACAGGATTGGTGACAAAGCGCAGCCCTGGCGGAGGCCAACCCTCACCTGGAACGAGTCCGACTTACTGCCGAGAACCCGGACACAGCTCTCGCTTTGGTCATACAGAGATTGGATGGCCCTGAGAAGGGACCCCCTCACCCCATACTCCCGCAGCACCTCCCACAATTTCTCCCGGGGGACCCGGTCATACGCCTTCTCCAGATCCACAAAACACATGTAGACTGGTTGGGCATACTCCCAGGCCCCTCCAAGATCCTTGCGAGTGAAGATCTGATCCGTTGTTCCACGGCCAGGACGGAATCCACATTGTTCCTCTTCAATCCGAGGTTCGACTATCGGCCGAACCCTCCTTTCCAGCACCTTGGAGTAGACTTTACCAGGAGGCTGAGAAGTGTGATACCCCTGTAATTGACACACACCCTCTGGTCCCCCTTTTTAAAGAGGGGAACCACCACCCCGGTCTGCCACTCCTTAGGCACTGTCCCAGAGTTCCACGCAATGATAAAGAAGCGTATGAACCAAGACATCCCCTCCACACCCAGAGCTTTCAGTATTTCTGAACGGATCTCATCAATCCCTGGGGCTTTGCCACTGTGGAGTTGTTTAGCTACCTCAGCGACTTCCACCAGGGAAATTGACGACAATCCCCAATCATCTTCCAGCTCTGCCTCTACCACAGAGGACATGTCAGCTAGATTTAGGAGTTCCTCAAAGTGCTCCTTCCACCGCTCTATTACCTCCCCAGTTGAGGTCAACAACGTCCCATCCTTACTGTATACAGCTTGGATGATTCCTCGCTTCCCCTCCTAAGGTGGCGAACGGTTTTCCAGAAGCACCTTGGTGCTGACCGAAAGTCCTTCTCCATGTCTTCTCCGAACTTCTCCCACACCCGCTGCTTTGCCTCTGTCACGGCAGAGGCTGCAGCCCTTCGGCCCGTCGGTGCCCTGCAACTGCCTCCGGAGTCCTCCAGGATAACATATCCCGGAAAGACTCCTTCTTCAGTCGGACGGCTTCCCTGACCACAGGTGTCCACCAGGGCGTTCGTGGGTTACCGCCCCTTGAGGCACCTAAGACCCTAAGACCACAGCTCGCCACCGCAGCTTCAGCAATGGAAACTTTGAACATTGTCCACTCAGGTTCAATGCCCCCAGCCTCCACAGGGATGCCCGAAAAGCTCCGCCGGAGGTGCGAGTTGAAAGTCCGTCGGACGGGGGCCTCCTCCAGACGTTCCCAATTCACCCGCACTACCTGTTTGGGTTTACCAGGTCTGTCCAGAGTCTTCCCCACCCCTGACCCAACTCACCACCAGATGGTGATCAGTTGACAGCTCTGCCCCTCTTTTCACCCGAGTGTCCAAAACATACGGCCTCAGATCAGATGAAACGATTATAAAATCGATCATTGACCTTTGGCCTAGGGTGCTCTGGTACCACGTACACTTATGAGCATCCCTATGTTCGAACATGGTGTTTGTGATGGACAATCCATGACTAGCACAGAAGTCCAACAACAGACAACCACTCTGGTTTAGATCAGGAGGCCGTTCCTCCCAATCACGCCTCTCAAGTATCTCCATCATCACCCACGTGTGCGTTGAAGTCCCCCAGCAGAACTATGGAGTCCCTACTGGAGCCCCATACAGGACTCCATTCAAGGTCTCCAAGAAGGCCGAATACTCCGAACTCCTGTTTGGTGCATATGCACAAACAACAGTCAGAGTTTCCCCCCCCATCACCCGCAGGCGTAGGGAGGCGACCCTCTCGTCCACCGGGGTAAACTCCAACGCAGCAGCGCTCAGCCGGGGACTTGTGAGTATCCCCACACCCGCCCGGCGCCTCACACCCTGCGCTACTCCGGAGTAGGACAGAGTCCAACCCTATCCAGGAGTACGGTTCCAGAACCGAGACTGTGCGTAGAGGTAAGCCCCACCAGATCTAACTGGTAGCGCTCCACCTCCCGCACAAGTTCCGGCTCCTTCCCCCACAGAGAGGTGACGTTCCACGTCCCCAGAGCCAGCCTCTGCCGCCCAGATCTGGTCCGTCGAAGCCCCTGACCTTCGCCGCCACCCATATGGCAGCGCACCCGACCCCAGCGGTTCCTCCCACAGGTGGTGGGCCCATGGGATGGAGAGAGAGGAGCCACATAGCTTTTTCGGGCTGTGCCCGACCGGGCTCCGTGGCAAACCCGGCCACCAGGCGCTCGCTGACGAGCTCGCCGTCTGGGCCTGGCTCCAGACGGGGGCCCCGGGCTTCCTCCGGGCAGGGTCCCTCGATCCCTTCCTCGAGTGGTATGGTGTCTAGGCTTTTTCAGTTCTTAGAGATATCTGACCCTCTGGCCTTCCTTTTGAGAGGATCTGGGCATGTGATTGCCCAGGCCTGGGTATTGATCTCGACTGGCATGATGTATGGTCTAACATCCTAGATGTACCATGGTCCCGCTACACGTTCTGCAATGCCATGTTCATCCTGCTACGTCCTGCTACGTCCTGCTGGGCCTTGTAATGCTGCACAATGCCCTGCTATGCCATAAACTACAACAAAGAACTATTACAAACTACTATTTCTTGTGACTGTTATTGCCACTCTTCATTCTAACCCCAACCGGTCGTCAGACACCGCCTACGAAGATCCTGGGTCTGGGTCTGGGTCTGGGTCTGTCCGAGGTTTCTGCCTAAAAGGAAGTTTTTCCTCGCCACTGTTGCACTGTTGCTTGCTCTGGAGGAAACTACTAGAACTGTTGGGTCCTTGTAAATTATGGAGTGTAGTCTAGACCTACTCTATCTGGTCTAGACCTGCTCTATCTGTAAAGTGTATCGAGATAACTCTTGTTATGAATGTATACAATAAATAAAAGAAAATTGAATTGAAATTGAATTAATCTGTTTAACTGATTTGTATTTTTGAGGTTCACATTTTGAAAGTCGCTGCCCTGTTTTTCCAATATTAGTAGTTTCACTCAGGGAAAGTGAGGACAAGAAATAATATAATTTCTTAATTCTTCCCAGGATGATTCAAAGCAGCTGCACAAGTTCACAATCTCCTCAGGGAGAGGAGGACACCTGCATCTTTATGTACTTTTAAGATTACGGTTGGAAGTAAAAATCAAATAATCCCTGAGCATACTCACAGAGACACTCATGTTTGGTCTCACCATAAAGTCCCACCTTGACCCGCGGCTTATTGACTTATGTTGAATTAAAAGGTTTTTTATTTTTTTTGGCTCTTGGTTCTCATCACACTGTTTGATCAGTTAAATCACATGTATTCAGGGCATCAGCTGTGGATATTTAACTGAGGCCGAGATCAGACCGACATCCAGACGGACGAGGAACAAGGACCGAGACTACTCCACTACTTCACCTGAGGTGAGTCCCGTTTGTCTCTCTATGTTTCAATAGAACAGAAAAGGACATTTAAAGGTTTCAAATTTCAGTTTAAAGATCTCAACACTTTGAGCTGCTCTCAGATCTTCATCAGGCATAAAAACTAAAAACCACCTGCACTTTGAATCAGCTAAAAGACTTCAGAGGACATGAGGGGGACTCCTGGTTCAAAATCAATTTATAATCATATCTGTCACTTATTGTTTGTAAAAACCAGCAGAATTTGGTTCAAAGATGACTTTCTTGTCTGTTAAGATGGGGTAAGTTCCTGCTGAAACTAATTTAGTGGCCAGTTAGTCTCTCTCAGCCTTCAGAGCTATAACCACTTCAGTTTTATCCTGGTTGACTTGTTTATGCATATATATATTCCTGTGTGTTATTAGATTATATTCCAGTTGCAGAGTGCTGTGAGAGCCCTGAACCATGCGTCCTGTTGTGGTTACTGCCATCCTTCTTCTGGTGGTGCTGATGTCCATGTCGGCCTCTGCAGCCGGTAAGAACACACAGTCACTAAATAATCAGTCTACACGGACAACAGGAACAAGACGTGGCCGGGTTGGTTCAGTGGCTACAGCAGAACTTCTTCTTTCTGTGATACAGGGAATCCTGCAGAGATGTGTAGGACCAAATATCCGTACACACCGTGTAGAAACAAGAACCTCGGTGAAGGCTGGTCCCAGATGGGTAACAACCGCTGTGTGAAGACGTTCTTCGAAAATCTGCATTTGAGCCCTCATGCGGCAGAGGTGATAAAACTCACACATCTGACTACAGACAGTAAATGTGACCTCATCCTGTTCAGACAGTCTTTCATGTTCAGCAAAAGATGGGAGGAAAGAGGACTTGAGAAAAGTCATTTTTAGTGAAATGTGACATGTAATAGTATATTCTATAAGTATATTCTGATTACTGAGGTACAGCTATGGAGGGTCATCTGACCCAGTATTTAAAATTAAAAGAACAATAACAATGTAATACATGTAATAATGTATTTTAGGAATAATAGAAGAGCCGAAATGCAAAAGCTTCAATTGAAATGTGTAACGGCAAAAGGAAAAACAAACAAAAGAAGGTTTAAAAGAGAAAGTTTTTCATTAAGATATGAAGTCTTATTTTACCTCTCTCTGTTTTTAATTCCTTTTTCTCCAATTTAACATTCAGCATTTTCTAAAGGTGGTCGTGTGTTTCCTGTCTCCTCAGAGCAGAGGTTAGGGAATGTGACCCGGCTTCGTGATGGCGGACCGGATCAATTTCCGGGTTGAGCGAAGATAGATCAAATAAGGGAATTAATATGACAAATGATGAATTATCAGTGGAAACTAATTCTCCTGATTTGTGGTCATTTTAGAAAGCCTGTACGAAGTTCCCAAATGGCCATCTGGTATCGATCCACAGCGACGATGAGCTGAATCAAGTGCAATGTGCCATGTACAGAGCTAATTACAACAAAGCTGACTACTGGATTGGAGCCTTTTTAGAGGTAACCAGTGACTGTTTCTGTTTATGAAGCCCTATATTTTATTTATTTATTTAACCTTTATTTACCAGGTAAGTTGATTGAGAACAAATCCTCATTTGCAACACGTCACATTCACACAGTTCCACATATACACTCTTTCATTAGAAAAACATATCCTACCTTTAATAGTTGAGAAAATGTACAGTTCAAACCTGTCAGGCAACAAATAACCGTTGGTAGTTGGAAGCAGGTAATTGGTGACAGAGTGGAAAGTTAATCTGATGATAATTGGCCATTTGGCCAAGTAGTTAACCTCAGGACATCATCTGTTTTCTGTTTGTCTTTTTAGAGACGTGGAAGTCAGGTTTGGTTTTGGAGCGATGACACTAAGTTTGATTACAGTAATTGGGCTAGTGGCATGCCTGACTATTTCTATGACAAGGAGTTCTGCGTTGAGATGAACTATTGGGGTAAGTAAATGGTTTAGGAGGAGAGGTAGTAGGTTATAATAAATTAATTACTTTATTTATTAATTTGACCTTAGACAAGATAAGAGAGGCTATGACGAAGGAGTGTAATTATTAAAGCAGCACAACAAACAGGTCAAAGTAGAGGGGTATGAAGGAAGAACAGGACCCTCATTTTTAACTGCATACCATCTTTTCTACTCATAGAATATGATTAATCTATTTCTTTGTGTGATGAGAGTTGGGAACATTTAAAACTTCTCCAGACCATGAAGACCAACAAACCCTGTACAGGAAGTGCTTCCTACTGACACTGATTAACATGTTTCTTTCAGACTGGGGACTCTGGAACGATATCACCTGTAATGACAATAGGCCGTATGTGTGTGCAGTGAAGCTCTAGTAGTTCAGAGAGAACCTGAAGAGCAGCAGTTGGACCAGTCTGCTTCAACTGGAACCACTGCAAGCTTTTACATTTACTGCAATAAATATTCAGCATCAGAAAACATGTTGATGGTTCCTGTTTCTTTTCCTGTTGGTCACTGATCCATCTCCTCATGTCATCATTAGGGATGTCTGTGTTTAAAACCAGATCTAGTTTGTGATCCTTGTCTCTAAAAAGACATAAAATGCTAACTTTTGTTCTAAAATTTTCAAACCTTTTTTCTCAATAGCAACTTTAACGTCATTTCACATATGTGGTCCATCGTCATTATAAAATATATCCTGCAAGCTTCATAACGATTGGACCAACAGGGCACTTTGTTTAAAATGCCTACAACTGATTTGTCAAAAACATTTATTTTCAATTCAGTGTGATATTTAGCTCAGTCCAGCTCACGGCAATGTGAGAAAAGCAGATGACAACACAAAAACAATTGCTAATTAAAGCTGCGATTCCAAGCTCAAACCTTGATTTGCGTTATGGACAAATATTTAGTCATTTATAGCCTGATTTGCGCTATTTCGGCGTTATATTCGGCGTTTCTTTCAAATTAAAAGGATAGAGCATGATGTCTCCTATTCCTAGCTCTAGATCAGTTTACCAGTACTAACCTGAATTAACAACATGATCACAAAAAAAGTAAAAAAGAGAAAGAAAAACAGTCATTATTGTATGCACTGCTGCGTTGTTAAATGAGAACAACTCTGCCCTCTCACGTCTGGCAAGTTCTAAATTACAGGGCTGCTGGCCTTTCCACCTCTTCCTCATCCTAGTCAGTCGCCATAGTTCTAGTACTAGGCTGAGGCTACTCTCCCCAATGTTACGTCATCACTTGAGGTAAAAGAAAATTTAGGTAAAAAACCCACAAATACAAAAAATGACAAAAAAATTTGCCTTATTTGAAGACATTTTAAAAAACGATATACATATCTTGAGTGATTTTTATACTCAGTGGTGGTTAACTTTCAAGTTATGAAAGGGGCGTGGTCTGTGTACAGGGGTGTGGATCGAGTATAGGGGGCGGCTTAATGTCACATGTATACCACACATTCTAAGTTTTACGTAAATCGTAATAACTTTTGCCAAGATGCATCCGTTCCTGTTTCAACAGCCACCTACAGGAAGTTGGTCCTCTATAACTTGAGCATTGTGTTAGCTATAAAAACTCTTGATAGCTTTTTGTCACGAGGGTCCACCGAGTCTATATCCAAGTTTTCGTGCAGATTGGACTCAGCCCAGGAGGAGTTAGACAATTTGTTTCCCATATAGCATTAAAAAAATATATTAAAAAAACTTCTAACAGCGCCTAATGGCCGATTTACTCAAGGATTGGCATGAATGCTCAAGCATCGTTCTACGTAGAAAAACTGTGTTATGTTTTGTGGCAATCTTGGCCAGATAAGCAACTTCCTCTTTTAACAGCCCTGACAGGAAGTTGGTCCTCTGTAACTTGCACATTTTTTTAACTTTTCATCATAAGTGTCAACAGATACTACCTGCAACAATTCAAGAAGATTGCAATCACGGCCTAGGAGGAGTTTGAAAGAATGTAAAACACATGAAAATACATAAGGTCAAAATGGCCGCCTTGGGCGGAGCTAGTGAAGGTAAATGGGAAAAAAAGTAACTAAACCCAAAATCCAAACATGTCAAGCAACCTTGAGGGAGGAAGAGGCCCAATGACTGCCCAAACAATACTATTTATAGACATGTGAGCAATCAGTTGATCAGGTGTCAATTATCAGTCCTCATTAGCCAATCCCCAGATCCCAGTAACCAAAGGGACTTAATAGGCCTAGGAGCCGTCACACAAGAAACTAACTCGGGAAACGTTACTCTAGCTATATAATTCAATGTGAGTATGTGAATGTTGAAATGACATAAAATGCCCGTCCCTTGTAGCTGTAATAAATTAGCCTGAAGCTAATGCTTAGCTACCTGTTCTGGAGGAAATTAGCCAACTCGGCATCCTTTTGGACTCTAACCTGACAATATTTACCCGGAGGGGGGTTGTAACGTCTCTGGTCATGCAACTGTTAGAAACACTGTTGTTTTTGCACGGTACCTTTAAAAAGACATCTGGGGACACTAGTTGTTGCACTATGACCCTTCATTGCACTTCATTATGTTATTCTATGCTCTATTGCACTGAGCTGGAATGAGCTAGAAAGATGAAACTTGGTGGAATAACTGATAATGGGGTGCCTGTGCTTCTATAGAAATATGAACCCAATTGGCCACATGGTGGCGCTGTAATTAAAGCTTCAAAATGCAAAATTTGAAAGGCCACGCCCCCCATACCGTAAGTCCGATTGACTTGAAGTTCCTCACACAAGGGCAGCTTAATGTGTTCAACAAGAAAGCCTCAAGGACCATTAAGGTTCGCCAAGAAAACCTTTCCGCCATTTTGAATTTTTTGAAAAACACATTTTTGAGATCTCCTTCTACACCGTAGCTCCGATTGACACCAAATTTACACGGTGGGGCCGGATATTTGGTTTTACACATTTCTGCAGCATCCCCTGTATCACAGAAAGACGTTTTGTCAATTTCTTGTTCCTGTAGTCCTTTTTTAAGATTATTTTATTCATAATTTTATTTTCTGCCTTTAATGGACAGGCCAGCTAGGTGAGAAAAGAGAGAGACGGAAGACAGGCAGGAAATTGTCTCAGGTCGTACTCTAACCCTGGACTCTGTGTCGAGGCATAAGCCTCTCAGTATGTGCACCTGCTGTACCCACTGAACCAACCCGGCCACGTCTTGTTCCTGTTGTCCGTGTAGACTGATTATTTAGTGACTGTGTGTTCTTACCGGCTGCAGAGGCCGACATGGACATCAGCACCACCAGAAGAAGGATGGCAGTAACCACAACAGGACGCATGGTTCAGGGCTCTCACAGCACTCTGCAGCTGGAATATAATCTAATTAGACTAATAAACAATGATATATACAACCTGTTCTCACTACTAAGGCGTAAAATACAGACGTTTGGTCAGGTGCCTTTGTCGTTGTTACATGACGGTAAAGGAGACCTTTACTGCAGTTGCAACAGAGGAGACTTTGAACGTGAGCTTTCTTTTAGCAACTCTGAATTATCCTGGGAAGAATTAAGGAATAATTGTTCAACAGTTTTCTAACCTTACTGTCCCAGAGTGAAACTACTATAACTGGATAGTTTTAAAAAGGCAGCAAATGTCATGAGCTCTCTCTCTGCCTGGCAACACGCTGATTGGGGTTTGATGACTTTCACCTGTTTCTGCTCTGCTCTGCCTCACCCTCGTTACCTACCAGCTGCACTGCATTCACCACTCATCATGTTCCTGTATATAACGCCTTGTTTTTCAGTCCTCACTTGTCAGATCGTCTGCTACCAGTACCGGTTACCTGTCTGTTTTGGGAAAAGCCTTTTTGACTCTCTTCTGATGATCCCGGATCCGCTCACTTGCTTCCGTGTTCTCCTGCTCTGGACTTCTAGGATCATCCAGCTCCTGCTCTCTACTGGGGATCTACACATGTGCTGATTTTTGGATTTCCCGGTACCTCTGAAACTCCCATACCCCCAACCCTTTAATAAACTATCTAACGTGACGCTTTTGTGGTCCTCATCTTGTTTGGTGTCTGACAGCAAATGGGCTTTTAATTGTGAACCTAAAAATTACAACTCAGTTAAAGAGTATGTTACTGTAAGCATCTGAGAAAGATTAAATTTGAGGGAAACTGCACTTGGTTAAGGTTCTAGAAAATGTTTATTTGTCCATTTTGAGAAAGGAGACTTTTAGCATCAAGAACAACAAAGACACCTGACCAGACGTCCGTATTTTACGAGATGGGAGTGAAAATACGGACAATTTTTTTGTTTTTGCGGACAATGGTTTTTGTCTTTTTAGAAAACCCATCTCAGTCTCTTCCTAACCTTCTCTCTCTATGCGAAGACTATGGAAGCTCACCAGGTTTTAAAATTAACTGGTCTGAGTCTGCATTACTTCATTTAAATGACTGCCCGGAAAAATGGATAGGTCTCCCCAAGTGGATTTAAACCCGTATCTCAGTGGTTAAAATGTGTGAGCTCTATGCTACCTCTCTCCCCTCCTCCTGGCTATTGCCGTAAATTACAATCAGCGGCATCTAACTCTATCTGGAAAGGAAAACGTCCGTGACTGGTGATGTCTACAGAGAAGGAAAGAGGATGGTGGCCTCTGAGTAGCAGAGGCCTTTGTCCATCCATCCTATCTAAGTTATTTACTGGGCAGCCTAAACTGTGGTATGGTGTCAAGGCTTTATCAGTTCTTAGTGATATCTGGCTGCTCTGCCCTTCCTATTGAGAAGATCTGGGCATGCGATTGCCCAGGCCTGGGTATCGATCTAGACTGGCATGATGTAGTATCTAGCAGTCCAGATGTATCACGCAATCCAGACCATCAACAGATTCACTACAACTTAATTCATAGGACATATCTCACTTCCACATTTTGCTTATAACTTTTACTTTTATTCCAATGGATCAGGGAGGGTTTGGTCTTAAAATATCTGCATTTATGTATAAAATGTTTTCCTAGGCAAGGCAGCTTTATTTGTAGAGCACATTTCAGCAACAGGGCAATTCAAAGTGCTTTACACAAAATCAGTTAAAAAACAGTTAAAAAAATAAAAAAATTTAAAAAAATCAATGAAAATAAAAACATTAAGATACATAAAACACAAGATAAAAAGTTACAGTGCAGCATAAGAAATTAAACAAAGAAATGAACATCATTTAAAGAAAGGCAACATCAAGAAGAAAGGTCTTCAGCATTGATTTAAAAGAACTGAGAGTAGCAGCAGACCTGCAGGTTTCTGGGAGTTTATTCCAGATATGAGGAGCATAGAAACTGAACGATGCTTCCCCCTGTTTAGTTCTGACTCTAGGAAAAGACAGTAGACCTGTCCCAGATGACCTGAGAGGTCTGGGGGGGGTCATAGTGTATTAGCAGATCAGAAATGTATTTTGGCCCTAAACCGTTTAGTGATTTATAAACTAGCAAAAGTACCTTGAAATCAATTCTTTGAGGCACAGGAAGCCAGTGTAAAGACTTCAGAACTGGAGTGATGTGATCCAGTCTCTTGGTCTTAGTGAGGACTGGAGTGATGTGATCCAGTCTCTTGGTCTTAGTGAGGACTGGAGTGATGTGATCCAGTCTCTTGGTCTTAGTGAGGACTCGAGCAGCAGCGTTTTGAATCAGCTGCAGCTGTCTGATTGATTTTTTAGGGAGACCTGTAAAGACCCCGTTACAGTAGTCCAGTCTGATGAAAGCATGGACAAGTTTTTCCAAATCCTGTTGACACATAAGTCCTTTAACCCTTGATATATTCTTAAGGTGATAATAGGCTGACTTTATAATTGTCTTAATGTGGCTGTTAAAATTCAGGTCAGAGTCCATGATTACACCAAGATTTCTGGCTTTGTCTGTTGTTTTTAACATTGTTGTTTGAAGCTGAGCGCAGACTTTTAATCGTTCCTCTTTTGCTCCAAAAACAACCACCTCAGTTTTTCCCTCATTTAATTTCAGAAAGTTCTGGCACATCCAGCCGTTAATTTGTTCTATGCACTTAGTCAGTTTTTGTATTGGACTATAGTCCCCTGGCGATAAGGCTATGTAAATTTGTGTGTCATCCGCATAACTATGGTAACTTATTTTGTTGTTTTCCATAATCTGAGCCAGTGGAAGCATGTAGATGTTAAACAGAAGAGGCCCCAGAATGGAGCCTTGGGGAACTCCGCACGTCATATTTGTATGCTCAAATAATTACCTATTGACACAAAGTAATCTCTATTCTGTAAGTAGGATTCAAACCAGTTTAGTACTGAGCCAGAAAGGCCAACCCAGTTTTCCAATCGGTCTAGTAATATGTCGTGGTCAACCGTGTCAAATACAGCACTGACTGAAATTTTGCCATTATCTGTGTTAAGGTGGATGTCATTAAAGACCTTAACGAGAGCCGTCTCAGTGCTGTGGTGTGGTCGGAAACCCGACTGAAAGGTATCAAAACTGTTGTTTAGTGACAAGAAATGGTTGAGTTGTTGAAAAAATGCTTTTTCAATGATTTTACTTAAAAATGGAAGGTTTGATATTGGCCTATAGTTGCTCAATAGTGATGTGTCTAGATTGTTCTTTTTTAAGAGTGGCTTGATTACTGCAGTTTTCAAGGCCTGTGGAAAGATTCCTGAAAGAAGAGACATGTTCACAATCTGTAGAAGATCAGAAGCCAAACAATTCGAAACATTTTTGAAAACTCCCGTTGGTAGAATATCAAGGCAACAGGAGGAGGTTTTCAGATGTTGTATAATGTTCTCCAGGTTTTTATGGTTGATCGTATGAAATTCTGTCATATTGGAACTAGTTTTGCTTGAACACTGTGACAACACATATCCTGTACTTGATATGGAGGCACTGACTGTTTGTCTAATCTTCTGAATTTTGTCTTTGAAGAAGGAGGCAAAGTCATTGCAGGCCTTGGTAGATAAAAGTTCAGATGCTACTGGTACTGGAGGGTTTGTTAACCTATCGACAGTAGCAAACAAAGCACGTGAATTATTATTGTTTCTAGAGATAATATCAGAGAAGAAGGACCGCCATTCCTCAGTTCCAAATTATAAATGTGAAGTCTCTCTTTATAGGAGTTATAATGGACCAGGAGATTTGTTATTCGCCACCTTCGTTCAGCTTTTCAACACTCTTTTTTTCTGCTCTCACCAGTGGGACATTTCTCCATGGAGACCTTTTCTTACCAGAGACAACTTTGACCTTAGTGGGAGCAATGGCATCAATAACATTTGTAATTTTACAGTGGAAATTATCTACAAGCTCAGTGACTGAGAGCCCTGAGAGAGCGGGTGTGGAGGAGAAAAGCTGAGTAAATGTTTCACTGGTGTTTTCAGTGATATACCGTTTTCTGATTATCTTTGTTTGGACACTTTTGGGCACAGAGATAGAGCCGTTAAAGAAAACACAGGAATGATCAGACAGAGCAACGTCAGTCACCACAACCTTGGAAATGTTCAGACCCTTGGAGACAATCAAGTCCAGCGTGTGCCCCTTATTGTGCGTGGGCTCTGTCACATGCTGAGTCAGTCCATAGTTCTCAAAAACACAACACAGTTCTTTGGTCCCCCTGTCCTGGGGGTTGTCAACATGAATGTTAAAATCACCCGCAATGATTACACAATCAAAGTTAATGCAGATTATAGACAGCAGTTCAGTGAAGTCATCAATAAAGGTTGCACAATATTTAGGTGGCCTGTAGATATTTAGAAATATAGCTTGAGGGGAGGATCTTAACTGAATAGCCACATATTCAAAAGAAGCGAACTTTCTTGCTCATAAAACTGAAGTTAGGGGGAGCTGACTCGATGAGAACAGCAGCGCTGTTATTATGGTCTAACCAGGTCTCAGTTAAAAACATAAAATCTAGATTGTGATTAATAATAATAATGCTAAATTTGCTAAGTTTGCAGTTAAGTGCTTATTTGCCATTCTTTTTCTATTGCCTATCACAACATAAATTGAGGAAGAATTGAAAACACCGAGCCTGGGCTTGTCTTGGAAAGAGTCATGAGTGTCACTAGGCCTGCAGCCTGGACCCGGCACATATCACTTAATGCTTGCTGGATTTTGTACAGAAAGTACAAAAGTATTAGTCTGGGGGGAAGGAGTTTGCTGACATCCTGGCAGAGGGTGTAAATTTGGTTCCAGCATCTACTAGCTGCTTCATCTGGTCAGTGAACTCCAACATGGGGGTAGGGGAAAGAGGGGAAAGGGTGAGTGGAGACAGCGATGGCTCCTCAAAGGGTTCAGCGTTGGTAAGGGGGTTAGAGGGGTGCTGGACTGGTGAAAAGGGGAGTTGAGGTTTCGTATTTCTGCTCGGTGGAGCACTTTGCACTGCTGCACTTTGTTATGTCTTCTTGTTTTGTGACCTTGGCAGAGGGAGCAGATGTGTGGTGCAGAAAGTAGAGTAGATTGGAGAGAAACAGCTTTACTCCTGGCTTGTTAAGGAAAAGTCCATCTGCTTTAAAAAGATGTCTGCGCTCCCAGAAAATGTTAAAATTGTCAATGAACTGCAGAGAATGGACGATACATTCAGTTGAAAGCCATTTGTTTAGTGCCAACAGTCGGCTGAATCTCTCAGCTCCTCTTCTCACTGGCACATCTGCGTTTAAGGAGCTGACTTTGTTTAACAGTCCCATAAATTCCAGTTTCTGCAATTCAGACTGTTGCTTTACAACATGATGTGACCCTATATAATTATTCTTTAATTCTTCCCAGGATAATTCAGAGTTGCTAAAAGCAAGCACAAGTTCAAAGTCTCCTCTGTTTGCTGTGCAACCACTTCAGGGTGAGGACACCTGTATCTATAATGAACTTTTAGGATTAGGGTTTGACAGGAAGATCAAAACTCTCTCTAAATAACCCCGAGGCAACAACACTTAAAAGATGCTGCAGGAGAAACGTAACAGGCCTTGTGCCAGTGTCCACACTCAGACTTTGAGGTGCGTTCCCGACAATGATCTCTAAGGCTATCTGGGCGCCGTTCATTCAGAAATCTTGAGGTGACAAAGGGACCCCTTTTAACATGCCAGTTGTTCCCTTGCCAAAATGTAGCTAATCTTTGAAGCATTTTTCATCCATTCCCAACAAGCTAGCATGACGTAGTTGGTACCAATGGATTCCTCCGATCATCTAGTTGAATCAGAAAATCTATTTTTTTAAACCCAGCCCTAATAATTGTCTACTTTGAATGTGTCGGCATATGAACATGCTGGATCTTCACCACAGTTTTGGAACAAGATTTTGCATTTTCTGTTGAGTTTGTGTGTAGTAAGGCCTTTCTAGAGACAAGGATCACAAAATAGTTTTGGTTCTAAATACTGTGGTATGTAGTCTCGCATTACCATAAAATATGTCGTCTTAGAAAACAATCTACAACAGTGAGAACAATAGTGTTATCTTTAGATTGGGGCAGACCAGTGAGGAATTCTAGAGAGATGTCTGACCAGGGGTTAGGGGGAACGGGAAATGGGTGTAGGAGACCATCCAAAGAGTCCACCACAAAATGATCAGGACTGGGGATGTGGTAAAACACTCTTGCAGTTGAATGAACATCAAAAGTCACCCCAGGGAGGGCGGAGAAGCGGGAGGGAAGGCGAAGGAAGGACAAGGGAGGCAATACTGGAGCGCTGGAACAGGCAACAGCGGGGCTCAGGAACCGGAACTGAGGGCAGCAAGGCTTGGCACCCGGGGGCAGAGGGCATGGGTGAAGGCCAAACCCATCTGGCGGCCGGCAGGGAAGGGCGAACCCCTCTGACAAATTAGTTCTATGAGAGGACTTTGCAATAGACCTTTTTAACAGACACAGACAGGTCATGTCTGAACAACCATCAGTGGCATTCTCACATGAGGCCAAATGGCCAAATATGGGCCTCGGATCAGAGACTTCAAGAACCTTAACCAAATCCAGCTGCCTTTGAATTTGACCAATTTGTATTTTTGAGGTTCACATTTTGAAAGTCGCTGCCCTGTTTTTCCAATATTAGTAGTTTCACTCAGGGAAAGTGGGGACAAGAAATAGTATAATTTCTTAATTCTTCCCAGGATGATTCAAAGCAGCTGCACAAGTTCAAAATCTCCTCAGGGAGAGGACACCTGCATCTTTATGTACTTTTAAGATTACGGTTGGAAGTAAAATCAAATAATCCCTGAGCATACTCGCAGAGACACTCATGTTTGGTCTCACCATAAAGTCCCACCTTGACCCGCGGCCTGTTTGACGTGTGTTGAATTAAAAAAAAAATTATGTTTTTGACACTTGGGGGGAGGCCGCTAACAGCCCCACAAGGGGAACAAAGGGCTCTTCATTGTCTAAAAGATATTTTTAGCGACGTTGGTTTATTGCCTTTTTCTGACTTGCAGAACACATTCAATCTACTATGTTCCTCTTTCTTATTTTACCTTCAGTTAAGATCAGCACGCACGGCGTTAGGTGTTCCTTGGCAGAGGCCTTACTGTGGTATGGTATCTAGGCTTTATCAGTTCTTAGTGATATCTGGCTGCTCTGGCCTTCCTATTGAGAGGATCTGGGCATGTGATTGCCCCGGCCTGGGTATCGATCTCGACTGGCCTGATGCATGGTCTAACATCCCAGAAGTATCACACAATCCAGACCATCAGCAGATTCACTACTACTACTTCATTCATAGGAGATATCTCACTTCCGCATTTTTCTTATAACTTTCACCTTTCTGACTTTAATTAAATTTTGTTTTTTAGTTGATGAAAAACAAACCACTCATGTTTGGTCTCCCCATAAAGTCCCACCTTGACCCGGGGCTTATTGACTTGTGTTGACTTAAGTTTTTTATGTTTTTGACACTTGGTTTTGTGTTTGATCAGTTAAATCAAATGTATTCAGGGCATCAGCTGTGGATATTTAACTGAGGCAGAGATCAGACCGACATCCAGACGGACGAGGAACAAGGACCGAGACTACTCCACTACTTCACCTGAGGTGAGTCCCGTTTGTCTCTCTATGTTTCAATAGAACAGAAAAGGACATTTAAAGGTTTCAACTTTCATTTTAAAGATCTCAACACTTTGAGCTGCTCTCAGATCTTCATCAGGCATAAAAACTAAAAACCACCTGCACTTTAAATCAACTAAAAGACTTCAGAGGACATGAGGAGGATTCCTGGTTCAAAATCAATTTATAATCATATCTGTCACTTATTGTCTGTAAAAACAAGCAGAATTTGGTTCTAAGATGACTTTCTTGTCTGTTAGGGTGGGGGAAGTTCCTGGTGAAACTAATTTTGTGGCCAGTCAGTCTCTCTCAGCCTTCAGAGTTTTATCCTGGTTGACTTGTTTATGCATATATATATATTCCTTTGTGTTATTAGATTATATTCCAGCTGCAGAGTGCTGTGAGAGCCCTGAACCATGCGTCCTGTTGTGGTTACTGCCATCCTTCTTCTGGTGGTGCTGATGTCCATGTCGGCCTCTGCAGCCGGTAAGAACACACAGTCACTAAATAATCAGTCTACACGGACAACAGGAACAAGACGTGGCCGGGTTGGTTCAGTGGGTACAGCAGAACTTCTTCTTTCTGTGATACAGGGAATCCTGCAGAGATGTGTAGGACCAAATATCCGTACACACCGTGTAGAAACAAGAACCTCGGTGAAGGCTGGTCCCAGATGGGTAACAACCGCTGTGTGAAGGCGTTCTTCGATAATCCGCATTTGGGTCATTCTGATGCAGAGGTGATAAAACACACACATCTGACTACAGACAGTAAATGTGACCTCATCCTGTTCAGACAGTCTTTCAAGTTCAGCAAAAGATGTGAGGAAAGAGGACTTGAGAACAAGATTTTTTTTTTGTGCGAGAATAGATCAAATAAGGGAATTAATATGACAAATGATGAATTATCAGTGGAAACTAATTTGCCTGATTTGTGTTCATTTTAGATGGCCTGTAGACAATTCCCAAATGGCCATCTGGTATCAATCCACAGTGACGTGGGGCTGAATCTAGTCCAATGTGCCATGTACAGAGCCACCACTGGAAAATCTCACTACTGGATCGGAGCCTTCCTTACTCAGGTAAGCAGTAAATGTTTCTGTTTGTGAAGCCCTATTTAGTCCTAGTACAACACATTCTCATGAACAGGTTTGTATAATATTGCTCAAACTTATGCACAATTCATATAATATACTACAAAGTTATGGTGGCTGCTGGCCCGTCATATAAAGAGTGTTCACATGACAGTTAAGTGTAGCGGTCTTACAGTTGAATGTAGCTGAGAAAATAAGATTCTGAACCAGGTCCAGAGCTCCGTGAGGTCATAAACACCCGTTTCCAGGATGAAAGTCTTAACTTCTCCTGGACACAAACACGCCCGGATGAAAGCCCTGTGTATAAACTTTGATATGGCAATATTTAAAATACGTATTGATGCAAAAACATTCCAGTTATTTTCTACTTATTGTATGTCTTTACTTCAAGTAATGTGTGCTTTGATTTAATTTAAACCACAAATAGTACATCTCTGTCTTCCCTTTAATAAATGTGAAATCAGACAGATAAGATATACACTCTTTCATTAGAAAAACATATCCTACCTTTAATAGTTGAGAAAATGTTCAGTTCAAACCTGTCAGGCAACAAATAAACGTTGGTAGTTGGAAGCAGGTAATTGGTGACAGAGTGGAAAGTTAATCTGATGATAATTGGCCATTTTAACCTTTGTTTTCTTTTCGTCTTTTTAGAGTGGTATTGGTTTCTCGACAACTCGTAAGTGGCTTTGGACGGATGACAGTCCTTTTAAATTCTCCAATTGGGCTGGTGGCCAGCCTGACTTCTTTATGTGGAGAGAGTACTGCGCTGAGATGAACTATTGGGGTAAGGAGGAGAGGTAGTAGGTTATAATAAATTAATTACTTTATTTATTAATTTTACCTCAGACAACATAAGAGAGGCTATAACGAAGCAGTGTAATTATTAAAGCAGCACAACAAACAGGTCAAAGTAGAGGGGTATGAAGGAAGAACAGGACCCTCATTTTTAACTGCATACCATCTTTTCTACTCATAGAATATGATTAATCTATTTCTTTGTGTGATTGAGAGTTGGGAACATTTAAAACTTCTCCAGACCATGAAGACCAACAAACCCTGTACAGGATGTCCTTCCTACTGACACTGATTAACATGTTTCTTTCAGACTGGGGACTCTGGAACGATGTGAACTGTAATGAGAAGAAGCCCTATGTGTGTGCAGTGAAGGTCTAGTAGTTCAGAGAGAACCTGAAGAGCAGCAGTTGGACCAGTCTGCTTCAACTGGAACCACTGCAAGCTTTTACATTTACTGCAATAAATATTCAGCATCAGAAAACATGTTGATGGTTCCTGTTTCTTTTCCTGTTGGTCACTGATCCATCTCCTCATGTCATCATTAGTGATGTCTGTATTTACAACCAGAGATAGTTTGTGAGTATTGTCTCTAAAAAGGCCTAAAATAAACAAACTAAAAAGAAAAACGCTAATTATTGTTCTAAAATTTTACTAAAGATCCAGCATGTTAATTTGCAGACATATCAAAATATAGTCGCAAGCTGCGATTCACCGGTTCAAACCTTTTTTCTCAATAGCAACTTCAACGTAATTTCACATATGTGGTCCAAAATCACTACATTCTGTAGTGATTTGTCTCGGGCGTTGACAGGGGGCTCCATAGCGCCCCCTAATGTGCACCCTGAATTCAACAAAAGTAATAATGTATCACACATCATACATAGTCATACTTTAGGATCCACAAAAATTCTCAAAATCTTGCAGCCATGTGCAGAATATGAAAATCTTTAATCTGAATACACATTTAGGCTTGGCAGTGGTATTGTTGCTCTATAGTTCCCCCTAATTGTTTTTAACCTGGTTTTATCCCTTGGGCACATTTTTGACGACCTCATAAATACGAAAACTCACAAAGCATTGGCGCCCACATAAACACCGGGGAGCTTTGCGAGTCTGCTCAGCGATTTGGCCCATACCCGTAAACGGGCTCCATAGCGCCCCCCTAATGCATGGAAGGCCTGATGGCTCCGCTCAACCGGAAGGCGGCCATTTTGACCTTATGTATTTTCATGTGTTTTACATTCTTTCAAACTCCTCCTAGGCCGTGATTGCAATCTTCTTGAATCGTTGCAGGTAGTATCTGTTGACACTAAAGATGAAAAGTTATCCAACGAATTTTAATAGTGCAAAAAATCTGCAAATTATAGAGAATCAACTTCCTGTCAGGGCTGTTGAAAGAGGAAGTTGCTTATTTGGATTTATTCCGATCGCCACTAAACATGACACAGTTGTTCCGCGTAGAACGATGCTTGAGCATTCATGCCGCATCTTGAGTAAATCGGCCATTAGGCGCTGTTAGAAGTTTTTAAAATATTTTTTTAATGAGATATGGGAAACAAACTTTGTCTAACTCCTCCTGGGCTGAGTTCAATCTGCACAAAAACTTGGATATAGACTCGGTGGACCCTCGTGACAAAAAGCTATCAAACGAGTTTTTATAGCTAACACAATGCTCAAGTTATAGAGGACCAACTTCCTGTAGGTGGCTGTTGAAACAGGAACGGATGCATCTTGGCAAAAGTTATTACGAATTACGTGAAACTTAGAATGTGTGGTATACATGTGATTTTGAGCTGCACCCTATACTCTATCCACACCCATGTACACAGACCACGCCCCTTTCATAACTTGTGAACTGTTTAAAGGCCGTGTTGCAGGTTAACCACCACTGGGTAAAAAAAGCACTATGTACATAATTTTAAAAAATGTCTCCAAATAGTGTTAAAGGCCAGTTTTTTTTGTCATATTCGGTATTAGCGGGTTTTTAAACTTAATTTGCTGATGACGTCACATTGGGGAGAGTAGCCTCAGCCTAGTACTAGAATTATGGCCAGCAGCCGTATCATTTTGATATAATAATAATAATGCCAGCGCAGCAGTGCATACAATATGACTTTTTTACTGTCAGTGAATAACAGTGTGAGTGAAAGTCAACGTTTCCTTTCTATGTAGTGACAGTGATCATGTCGTTAGTTCAGATTATTACTGGTAAACTTATCTAGATCTAGGAATAGGAGACATCTTGCTCTCTCCTTTTTATTTGACAAAAACGCTGAATTTTCAAATACATCAATATGGAAGCTTTTTAAGGAAAGAGCAGGTTGGGTCATACACAGACAGAAGGAAAAACAGATACCTGCAGCAAAATCAATCTTTGGCTTTGCAGTGTCTGACTGTCGTGCACATGCATTGCCGCAAAGATTGGCGTCTACCAGCACCCCCGACCAGTGAGGAGGCGAGGGCCCTTCATCACTGCTTGCAGCTTTAATTATTATTATTATTATTTGTTGTCTGCAGCGCCGGCTCAAATTCCCGTGAGCTGGAATGAGCTAGAAAGATGAAACTTTGGGGTGCATGTGCTTCTATAGAAATATGAACCCAATCAGCCACATGGTGGCGCTGTAATTAAAGCTTCAAAATGCAAAATTTGAAAGGCCACGCCCCCCACACCGTAAGTCCGATTGACTTGAAGTTTCTCACACGGGCAGCTTAATGTGTTCTACAAAAAAGCCTCAAGGACCATTAAGGTTCGCCAAGAAAACATTTCCACCATTTTGAATTTTTTGAAAAACACATTTTTGAGATCTCCTCTTACACCGTAGCTCCGATTGACACCAAATTTACACGGTGGGGCCGGATATTTGGTTTTACACATTTCTGCAGGATCCCTTGTATCACAGAAAGACGTTTTGTCAATTTTTTGTTCCTGTAGTCCTTTTTTAAGGTTATTTTATTCATAATTTTATTTTCTGCCTTTAATGGACAGGCCAGCTAGGTGAGAAAGGAGAGAGAGAGGGAAGACAGGCAGGAAATTGTCTCAGGTCGTACTCTAACCCTGGACTCTGTGTCGAGGCATAAGCCTCTCAGTATGTGCACCTGCTGTACCCACTGAACCAACCCGGCCACGTCTTGTTCCGTGTAGACTGATTATTTAGTGACTGTGTGTTCTTACCGGCTGCAGAGGCCGACATGGACATCAGCACCACCAGAAGAAGGATGGCAGTAACCACAACAGGACGCATGGTTCAGGGCTCTCACAGCACTCTGCAGCTGGAATATAATCTAATTAGACTAATAAACAATGATATATACAACCTGTTCTCACTACTAAGGCGTAAAATACAGACGTTTGGTCAGGTGCCTTTGTCGTTGTTACATGACGGTAAAGGAGACCTTTACTCAGTTAAATATCCACAGCTGATGCCCTGAATACATGTGATTTAACTGATCAAACAGTGAGATGAAAACCAAGAGCCAAAAACATTAAAAAAACCTTTTAATTCAACATAAGTCAATAAGCCGCGGGTCAAGGTGGGACTTTATGGTGAGACCAAACATGAGTGTCTCTGTGAGTATGCTCAGGGATTATTTGATTTTACTTCCAACCTTAATCTTAAAAGTACATAAAGATACAGGTGTCCTCCTCTCCCTGAGGAGATTGTGAACTTGTGCAGCTGCTTTGAATCATCCTGGGAAGAATTAAGAAATTATACTATTTCTTGTCCCCACTTTCCCTGAGTGAAACTACTAATATTGGAAAAACAGGGCAGCAACTTTCAAAATGTGAACCTCAAAAATACAAATTGGTCAAATTCAAAGGCAGCTGGATTTGGTTAAGGTTCTTGAAGTCTCTGATCCGAGGCCCATATTTGGCCATTTGGCCTCATGTGAGAATGCCACCGATGGTTGTTCAGACATGACCTGTCTGTGTCAGTGAAAAAGGTCTATTGCAAAGTCCTCTCATAGAACTAATTTGTCAGAGGGGTTCGCCCTTCCCTGCCGGCCGCCAGATGGGTTTGACCTTCACCCATGCCCTCTGCCCCCGGGTGCCAAGCCTTGCTGCCCTCAGTTCCGGTTCCTGAGCCCCACTGTTGCCTGTTCCAGCGCTCCAGTATTGCCTCCCTTGTCCTTCCTTTGCCTTCCCTCCCGCCTCTCCGCCCTCCTTGGGGTGACTTTTGATGTTCATTCAACTGCAAGAGTGTTTTACCACATCCCCAGTCCTGATCATTTTGTGGTGGACTCTTTGGATGTGGGAGTGGGGGCCATCCTCTCTCAGAGAGGACCCAGAGATGGAAAGTTACACCCCTTTTCTTTTCTTTCCAGAAAGTTGTCAGCTGCAGAAAGAAATTACAGGGAGTTCATGGCAGTTGAAGTGGCCCTGGAGGAGTGGTGCCACTGGCTTTAGGGGGCAGAGCTTCAGTTCCTTGTCTGGACAGACCTCAAGAACCTTGAATACCTCTGATCTGCCAAGAGATTAAACTCCAGACACGCCAGCTGGGCACTTTTTTTTTCAATCATTTTCATTTTAACTTGTCTTGACCTGGTTCCAAGAACCTTAAACCAGATGCTCTGCCCCGCCTTTTCAACCCTGACCCCTCTCCTGAGGAACTGTCCAATATCCTTCCCTGTTTCTTATATCCTGGGAAGTGGAGGAATGGGTCAAACAAGTGCAGCAAGGTGTAACAATTCTGGTCGGTTGTTTGTCCCATCTGAGCTCTGAACACTGCTTATCCTTTACGCCAACACCTCTCACCTCACTTTCCACTCAGGAGTTAGGAGAACTTGTTTTGCTATTCAGCAACGCTGCTGGTGGCCAGCTATGGAGAGAGAGTAGAGGGAGTATGTGTCCGCCTGCCCTGTCTGCCACAATAAAGCTAAATCTCATTTCTTACCCCTACCCCTTACCTATAGGGGTGTATGGCCCTTGGAACCATAGACAGTAAATTAAAAAATCAAGGGAGGGCGCGAGCTTACTTGAAATCGAGGGGTAGAGATATAGATCGTGCAACAGGCAACAATGGCTGCCGCATCGACCAGAGAGACCCATTAATGGAAGTTTAAATAAAATAATTGATTTAAAAATTACAACAGTCTTGTTTTGTGGTCTATACAGTCCTGTACATATATACTTGCAACCATGTTCTTAACTGAAACTTTTTAAACGTTAACGTTGATTTGCAGTCCCGCATTTCTCTGCCTTGAATGGAGTGTATACATTGCATATACTGTATATATTAATACTAACGTTCTATGATACACCGCTACGTGCTTTACATATACCGTCCTGTATCACACAGGAAGACACAGCAGCTGGTCCCCTTTATACTATATATACCATCCTGTATCACACAGGAGGACACAGCAGCTGGTCCACTTTATACTATATATACCGTCCTGTATCACACGGGAGGACACAGCAGCTGGTCTCCTTTATACTATATATACCGTCCTGTATCACACAGGAGGACACAGCAGCTGGTCCCCTTTATACTATATATACCATCCTGTATCACACAGGAGGACACAGCAGCTGGTCTCCTTTATACTATATATACCGTCCTGTATCACACAGGAGGACACAGCAGCTGGTCCCCTTTATACTATATATGCCGTCCTGTATCACACAGGAGGACAGCAGCTGGTCCACTTTATACTATATATACCGTCCTGTATCACACGGGAGGACACAGCAGCTGGTCTCCTTTATACTATATATACCGTCCTGTATCACACAGGAAGACACAGCAGTTGGTCCACTTTATACTATATATACCGTCCTGTATCACACAGGAGGACACAGCAGCTGGTCCCCTTTATACTATATATACCGTCCTGTATCACACAGGAGGACACAGCAGCTGGTCCACTTTATACTATATATACCGTCCTGTATCACACAGGAGGACAGCAGCTGGTCCACTTTATACTATATATACCGTCCTGTATCGCACGGGAGGACACAGCAGCTGGTCCACTTTATACTATATATACCGTCCTGTATCGCACGGGAGGACACAGCAGCTGGTCCCCTTTATACTATATATACCGTCCTGTATCGCACGGGAGGACACAGCAGCTGGTCCCCTTTATACTATATATACCGTCCTGTATCGCACGGGAGGACACATCAGCTGGTCCCCTTTATACTATATATACCATCCTGTATCACACAGGAGGACACAGCAGCTGGTCCCCTTTATACTATATATGCCGTCCTGTATCACACAGGAGGACACAGCAGCTGGTCCCCTTTATACTATATATACCATCCTGTATCACACAGGAGGACAGCAGCTGGTCCACTTTATACTATATATACCATCCTGTATCACACAGGAGGACACAGCAGCTGGTCCCCTTTATACTATATATACCGTCCTGTATCACACAGGAGGACACAGCAGCTGGTCCCCTTTATACTATATATACCGTCCTGTATCACACAGGAGGACACAGCAGCTGGTCCACTTTATACTATATATACCGTCCTGTATCACACAGGAAGACACAGCAGCTGGTCCACTTTATACTATATATACCGTCCTGTATCACACAGGAAGACACAGCAGCTGGTCCACTTTATACTATATATACCGTCCTGTATCACACAGGAGGACACAGCAGCTGGTCCACTTTATACTATATATACCGTCCTGTATCACACAGGAAGACACAGCAGCTGGTCTCCTTTATACTATATATACCGTCCTGTATCACACAGGAGGACAGCAGCTGGTCCCCTTTATACTATATATACCGTCCTGTATCACACAGGAGGACACAGCAGCTGGTCCCCTTTATACTATATATACCGTCCTGTATCACACAGGAGGACACAGCAGCTGGTCCACTTTATACTATATATACCGTCCTGTATCACACAGGAGGACAGCAGCTGGTCCACTTTATACTATATATACCGTCCTGTATCGCACGGGAGGACACAGCAGCTGGTCCACTTTATACTATATATACCGTCCTGTATCGCACGGGAGGACACAGCAGCTGGTCCCCTTTATACTATATATACCGTCCTGTATCGCACGGGAGGACACAGCAGCTGGTCCCCTTTATACTATATATACCGTCCTGTATCGCACGGGAGGACACATCAGCTGGTCCCCTTTATACTATATATACCATCCTGTATCACACAGGAGGACACAGCAGCTGGTCCCCTTTATACTATATATGCCGTCCTGTATCACACAGGAGGACACAGCAGCTGGTCCCCTTTATACTATATATACCATCCTGTCTCACACGGGAGGACACAGCAGCTGGTCTCCTTTATACTATATATACCGTCCTGTATCACACGGGAGGACACAGCAGCTGGTCTCCTTTATACTATATATACCGTCCTGTATCACACAGGAGGACACAGCAGCTGGTCCCCTTTATACTATATATACCGTCCTGTATCACACGGGAGGACACAGCAGCTGGTCCCCTTTATACTATATATACCGTCCTGTATCACACAGGAAGACACAGCAGCTGGTCCCCTTTATACTATATATACCGTCCTGTATCACACGGGAGGACACAGCAGCTGGTCCACTTTATACTATATATACCGTCCTGTATCACACAGGAAGACACAGCAGCTGGTCCCCTTTATACTATATATACCGTCCTGTATCACACAGGAGGACACAGCAGCTGGTCTCCTTTATACTATATATACCGTCCTGTATCACACAGGAGGACACAGCAGCTGGTCTCCTTTATACTATATATGCCGTCCTGTATCACACAGGAAGACACAGCAGCTGGTCCACTTTATACTATATATACCGTCCTGTATCACACAGGAGGACACAGCAGCTGGTCTCCTTTATACTATATATACCGTCCTGTATCACACAGGAGGACAGCAGCTGGTCCACTTTATACTATATATACCGTCCTGTATCACACAGGAGGACACAGCAGCTGGTCTCCTTTATACTATATATACCGTCCTGTATCACACAGGAGGACACAGCAGCTGGTCTACTTTATACTATATATACCGTCCTGTATCACACAGGAGGACAGCAGCTGGTCCACTTTATACTATATATACCGTCCTGTATCACACAGGAGGACAGCAGCTGGTCCACTTTCGGGCTGAAAACGAGCAGAAGTTTCTTAAATCATGTGTTCATGTTATATTTTATTTATTGGGCAATAAAGACAGATTTTTGTTAACACAATGTTTTTCTGAACATCAATGACATTCAAAACGGTGATAACTGAAACAGATATACAACACACCGTGTGTGTGTGTGTGTGTGTGTGTGTGTGTGTGTACACATATTTACTGCAAACAGACCTAAGTACTACAGATACACACAGATAACATCTGCTTCTGCACCACCAAAGTGAACATAAAATATAGAAAAATATATATGCATATGACACCGTTGTTAAAACCCACACAATCAACAGACAGAGACGGCATCTTGGAAGTTTGTGATCAATACTGTATGGTGATGTAACCACGTGGTGTCCCGTTTCATAGGGGGATGTTTTCACCCTTAGCCCTTACCCCTTGGTTTCAAGGGCCAAGGGCTAGGGGTAAGGGCTAGGGGTAACGGGTAAGGGGTAAGGGTACGATGGAGAAATGGGATCAGCCTAAGTGCTCCAACCCTCCCACAGCTGGTCTCCTACACCCATTGCCAGTTTCCCATCACTCCTGGTCAGACATCTCTCTAGAATTCCTCACTGGTCTGCCCCAATCTAAAGATAACACTATTGTTCTCACTGTTGTAGATTGTTTTCTAAGACGGCACATTTTAAAGCAAGACTTGCTTCCCCTTTATTAAAAAACCCAGCACTCCTGATTGGTTGGAGGCCACTAACAGCCCCACAATGGGAACAGAGGGCTCTTCATTGTCTAAAAGACATTTTTAGCGACGTTGGTTTATTGCCTTTTCCTGACTTGCAGAACACATTCAATCCACCACGTTCCTCTTTCTCTCAAGACATACGGTGTCCCTTGGCAGAGGCCTTTGCCCATCCATCCTATCAGGAACTTATGAGCACCGTTTAATATCTGCCAAATGGCCAGTGGTTGTTCAAATATGCCAGTTGCATATTATACCAGCATTTGGCTGGTGGATGGTGGTAATTTTGAACTTTGGTCCTACAAAGCTCTGTACGGCGCTGTTACGTGATATATAGCACCACCCTCTAGCGGCTAGTAGTGGGTGTCACTCAACGATGTGAGCTGAGTGCAGATTTGAGTCGTGCATGCTCGTTATTTGTAATAATAATAATAGTAATAATAATGTATGCTTTGTTAGTCCCACAAGGGGAAATTACAATTTACACTCTGTTGCTATTACAACAGATAACAACATCTTTACGGCAGCCAACAACCTTTCTTTAACTAGTTTTTTTGTGAAAAGGAAATTGAGAATCTAGATCTGCAGAGCTGGTTTCAGACCAAGGAAATCATGATGCATGCAAAAAAAGAGTTATTTGTCAGCTAACACAATGTCACGATGGACCAAACCCACCAGACTCCATGTAAATAAACAGTCATTTTAGCATTGTAACACACACTTCATTCAAAGTCGACAGAAACCAAATAAAACTATCCAACTACTTTTTGGTCTTCTCTGCACTTTTCCAACTATGAAAAACTTTAGTGTTGGTTGAAATAAACACATACTTTACCGATTTACATGTGAAAATATGTTGGCTCTATGCACGCTTAAAAGTACTGTTTTTTAAATGGAGTCTGGTTGGTTGACAGTGATGAATGTAAAGTTTGGCGTTTTTGTTGAAGATAAGAAGGTAGATTTTGTTTTCAAAAATTTGATGCTTTTAGGAAAACATTTTATACATAAATGCAGATATTTTAAGACCAAACCCTCCCTGATCCAATAGACCAATGTTTCCCAAACTTAGGGTTGGGACCCAAAGTGGGTCGCAGACCCGTTTTATTGGGTCGCCAATTGGCAGAGTAAAATGAGAATCTGGCTTTTCGACTTTAGCGTACCTAAAAAACTAATACAGAAACAGACTAAATGCTCAGCATGACCTTAGAATGGCCTCAGCATGACCTTAGAATGGCCTCAGCATGACCTCAGCATGACCTCAGCATGACCTCAGAATGACCTCAGAATTACCTCAGAATGGCCTCAAGCAGGACCTCAACATGACCTCAGCATGACCTCAGAATGACCTCAGAATGACCTCAGCATGACCTTAGAAGGGCACTTTCAAAAACCGAACCTAGAGTAGACCAGCTGGTTGAGATCTTCAACCAGACACGTACATCTCATTAAATTCAAGTCAGCATTATTAAACCATGTTGGTGTAGGTCCTGAGGGACGATGGGAGGGGACGGAGACACAGAGAGGACAATAGAGACCTTTTCTGTTTTTGATTACTTTTATAATGGAATAAATACACTTCACATACATTTAAATTCATGGTTTGTTCCGTATTTTGCCCACAGTTTAAAAATGTAGATGTTACAATGATTCATGGTGTATTTTTGTAAATTTGGGTGCCGGGGAGACACCAAGTTTCTCTTTTGGGTCTTGAGCTGAACAAGATTGGGAACCACTGATATAGACGAATGAGCTAAACCTTTTGTATAAGTCACTGAAACAGGTTAAAAGGGTGGAAAAGCCCATGATTTGATTTATTTACTTGAAACTTTTAACTTAATTTGAGATAGCCCCTTTTATTTATCTTTTTCTCTTATTTCTTTTTTCTTCTTAATGTAGATTTGTTACGTATATGCTCCTATGTTTTGATTATGTGTTCGACCTGAGGCAAAATTTCCTTTTTTGAAATGTTTTTTTTAAATGCCTTGTTTGTTTGTATATTTGTATACTGAATGAATGAAATAAATTTAAAAAAAAAAAAAAAAAACTTTCTTTAACTGTCTATGGTGTCACTCCCCGATCTAAGTCGGGTGTAGATTTGAGTCGTGAAAAAAAAATACAACAAAAAAGCCAGCCAGCATTCACATGGTCGGGATCATAGACTGTTAATGTTAATTAATAATAGACAGTTAAAGAAGTCGTGGTCGGGATGCGTGTTCTTCTTTTCTCTTATTTTTGCATTACTGCCACCAACTGTTGGGCGTAGCTTATAGCATCAGGTGTGTGAAAACATGGAGGCCACAAAGGACACCCCAAAAAGCTCTTTAATTACGCATTACTGTCCTCACTACAGTTCAAAGAGCTCAAAGCATGGGCCAATTTGACTTGGATTGGTTTACTTGTTACTGGCAATAGCACACAACTTTTACAATTAATTTAAATTACTCTGTTGAAACCAATGGACTACAATCGATAGCACGTTGGCAAAATGTATCACATGCATGCGATGCGTGAATCTTCTATATTTAGAAAAGGTTTCTAACCATTCAACACATTTGAACGATGGTCGGCAGTGTTTCTGTACGTCAGTTGTCAACATGCGTCACGACTCGGAGACAAGATCTAGCCCCACATATCCAGTCTAGCTTGCCATATTGCCATAGTTTCCCACCTTTGATTTCCACATGAAGTGACGTGAATGATGATGATACCCTTGAACGCACGTAGACTAGCGACCTCACAATGCCTTATTGGTCATAAGACGTGACATGAGTGATGCATGCGGGTACCCAAATGCCAGAAGTGGGAGATTAACTAACGTTAGCCAACATATATATTAAAAAAGTCACATTCCAATAGTAACTTAAGCATTATAGTATTGATTTTTATTAAAAATGATATTCAACTTTCTGTATGTTCCAACTGCCCTAGTCTGTAAACACTTAAGACTTGTTCAAAATGCATTACAAATACAGCAACAAAAAATCCATGGCTGCTAAGAACAACAATGATATGCACCTGATGCACTATTGTTTCAAGTTTCATGCATTCTTCTGAAGGTTCCTCCTTGTGTCATTTAAGCCATTCTGTAATAAATGCACAATTAGGTCAATGAATAAAAACATGATTACTTTAACTGCAAAAAAAAAAAAAGATTTGAGTCGTGCATGCTCGTTACTTTACTTTACGACAGTACCATCGTCTTTACGGCAGCCGTTTCCCACAACATCCAGCAACATGGCAGATGCGGCGCAGTTTGCCGGTGCTGCTGAGGACGTTTTAACGCACAGTCAGGACCCTTCAGCAGCGGGGAAAGACAGCGGGACACCGGGAGCTGCTGCCCGGGGCAAACCCGTGTGTCTCATCGTGCTGGGCATGGCGGGGTCCGGGAAAACCACCTTCGTGCAGGTCAGTTAACGTTAACGTCAGTTAGCCAGTGTGGCTAACGGAAGCTAGCTGCATGAGTTAGCTTATTCAGCCGGGTGGACAAGCTGAGGAAGTTAGTTACCTGTTCATGAAGATGCATGAAATATTATAAAGTAACGTTGAGTTATAAGAAGGATAACCCCCTTCATCATTTCTGAGGGAAAATACAAAAAGAGTTATTTGTCAGCTAACACGATGTCACGATGGACCAAACCCACCAGACTCCATGTAAATAAACAGTGATTTTAGCATCGTAACACACACTTCATTCAAAGTCGACAGAAACCAAATACAACTATAAAAAGCCGTTTTGGGTCTTCTCTACACTTTTCCAACCATGAAAAACTCTAGTGTTGGCTGAAATAAACACATACTTTACCGATTTACATGTGAAAATATGTTGGCTCTATGCACGCTAAAAGTACTGTTTTTTAAATGGAGTCTGGTTGGTTCAGCGCTAGCTACGTCATAGCTGTTTCTGGGAATCAGAAAGGTCTTAAATAGATTTTAAAAAGGTCTATCTCTGTTAAGACACGCAACACTTATTTTTAGTTTATTAGGATGTGCACCAAGTAGTAGGCACACTATTAACAGTGTGCCTACAGAGTTATCTCTTGAGATGGATCTCAATGGAAAAATGCATATTGCTTCAGGAAATAGTAATTGGGCAGTGATAAAATAATTTTGTACAGTACCAGATGCCTCCCAATACGATATCATCACAATATATTATTGCATTTTATAACCTTTTTTCCAATTTCTAATTTTTCCCCAATTTCATCCCCAAAAGGAAACTTATCAACATGTTTCATCTAAAAAGAAACATTTCTCTGTTTATTTATCTCACTTCAATGTTATTGCTTTAAAATGGGACAAACTGACCAACACATAATATATAATATATAATAATATAATAACAGATCCATACTTGGCGTCTGTGTATCGATGCAGTATTGCCGCTGTAAATATTTCGTGGTAATATGCTGTATTGATTTTTTTCCCACCGTAGTTCTGATCTCAGTGTTTTCTTTCTTCCAGAGGTTGACGGCTCACCTTCACGGTCGCAAAACTCCTCCGTATGTCATCAACCTGGACCCCGCCGTCCACGAAGTCCCCTTCCCCGCCAACATCGGTGAGGACGCCTCTATTTCCTGGACACACACAACACATTACGACCACTGTTGAGTTATTAAAGGTGCTGTAGATAGAAGATAATAATAATGTATACTCAAGAGCACCAGGAGGTGAACTGACACCTCTCCAGCTACCAGTCCACCACCATACTTTGGTCCGTATGGGGACTTGAACCTACAACCCTTCGGTTCCCAACCCTCTACAGACTGAGCTACTGCCCCCCAAAGATCAAGGACTTAGCCAAAGAACCCCCACCCCCCTTTCTGCTCAAGCCCAAACAGTCTCCTAAGCCCCTCCCCCCACCAGAGAGAATGAATGTGTGCATGAGCGGTAATTAGGCTCGTTCGAGATGAACTGCGCCTCGCCTGTAGAGTAGACGAGAGCAGGCGGCAGCAGCGGGGGCTGCGGTAAAGTCGGACAGTTTCCATCCGATTCCAGCCACCTTCAGACTGGAAAGGAAGTGACAAAAACACTATGGTGCGATTATGATTTAATAAAATATAATCAGACCCACATATCAGCTGGTACACACTCTCTAGTTGTTTTAATCATGACAGAGTCGCTCTGATAATGCTCTACATGAGATCTGTTGCTGATTTTAATTAATCAACAGACTGGAGATGATCAGAGATCTGAACAGATTTAGTCTCTCTGACTTCTTAACGTCACTATCAGCCACACAACGTGTGTTCTGTACAGAATAATCTTTAAATCAGACAAATAGCAACTAAAATCCCTCCGATTAAAACAACAATAAAAGTTTATATCAAACGTCATCATGTTGTGAACCAATCAGCTGTTAAATCAGCTGAGAAGCCGGCGTTTCCCAGCATGCTCTGGGGCCGCCTGGCTCTTGCAGTCGGTGAAAAGCAACTGCGCTACCTGCGTCTCAGACTTGCGGCCCCCTGGTCTCAGACTTGCGGCCCCCTGGTCTCAGACCTGCGGCCCCCTGGTCTCAGACCTGCGGCCGCCTTGTTCTCGTGAGATTTCCGTTGCCCACGTGTGCATGACGTCAGAGCGAGTCGGGATCAAGTTGGACACAAATCTACCCAGCATGCAATTAGACACCTCCCCCGGCCCTGATTGGTGCAAATGAACAGGACGCGGTGGATTTTAGCAAATCCCACTGCAGGCTGTAGGGGGCGCCAGAGGAGCCGACCTGCTTCATGTAGTTCTACAGGAACGAAGGGTCAGTTTCAGCAGATATGACTTATAAATCTTACCTACTGCATCTTTAACCAGGGGTTCTCCTGCCTATTGGAGTTTGTGGCACCCCCCACAAAGAGGTTGTAGCCAACCCCAAAGTCAAATCACCAGCACCAAAATATATCAAGCCTTCCCATTTTTAAGTAAAATCAATGAAAAAGAGTGTTTTCACAACTACGTAAACCTCTTTTGAGTTTTTGTTATCCCTCCTGCTCTCTGTGGCCTTCAGTGTGTCTGGTCTTCTTTCCTCCAGACATCCGGGACACTGTGAACTATAAGGAGGTGATGAAGCAGTACAGCCTCGGACCCAACGGAGGCATCGTGACGTCACTCAACCTGTTCGCCACGCGCTTTGATCAGGTAACGCAGTCGGACGCCACGTCCTCTGGGGACCGAGTCATGGTTTTCCCAACCAGAACCGTTTTTAGGTGCAGCACTCAACCCTCCTGGTGTCCTCGGGTCTAATCTGTCCCTTTAATAAATGTCTATATCTGAAATATGAGTTTCTTTTTAACCAAATTACCATAAAAATGGATTCCTTCCAACGCTCTTGAATTCCTCTGATCTTAACTATTAGTCAAAATAATTCATAATTTCTTCTTTTTTAGCTCAAATATTAGGTATAATTCTATAAGTGTGTGTGTGTGTGTGTGTGTGTGTGTGTGTGTGTGTGTGTGTGTGTGTGTGTGTGTGTGGCTGTAGAGCGGTCGACTGCCAATCAGAAGGTTGGTGGTTCGATCCCTGGCCCATGTTGCTGCATCGCAGTGTAGATGTGTGTGTGAGTGTGTATCTGAGCAGGTGTGTAGTTGTGTGTGAGTGTGTATCTGAGCAGGTGTGTAGATGTGTGTGAGTGTGTATCTGAGCAGGTGTGTAGATGTGTGTGTGAGTGAGAATGGTTCCTGTATATGTTAAAGAGCTTTTGAGTATTTAGGTTGTGTGTTTGTGTTCTTCAGGTGATGCAGTTCATCGAGAAGAAGCAGCAGAACCACCGGTCAGTGTCAGGCGTCCTTACACCCTGGGGTGCTCTGTCAGAGATGTCATATAACAGGCTGTTATGTCAGATAATGTGCATGTGTTGCATATTATCTAACAGAGAAGGAAAACCTTTTCTTTTGATCACTGTCTGGTTTTATAGAAGTGTTGTGTCATCTAACGTGGCTTTGATTTACAACTGAATATTTTTCCCACTTTGTAAAAAAACCCATATAGATGTATGTTGAATACACACACACACACACACACACACACAGTAGGCTACACACACAAACACACACACACACACAGTAGGCTACACACACACACACACACACACACACACACACACATACAGTAGGCCACACACACACACACACACACACACACACACAAAACAGTAGGCTACATGCCAATGTTTTTAATAAAAACACGTGCACAAAGCAAGCCGATCCACTTTTCCATGTTGATTAAATGAGAAAAAATAATGGGACGAAAATAAATCAAGCGACATTTAGGATATATATATATATATATATACATACATACATACATACATATATACATGTGTATATATATCTATCTCTTGTTTATCGCAATTCAGCAAAAAAATACTGAGAGGTGATTTTTGGTCCATATCGATCCAAATAAAACTGCAAACTTGGTACTTTATTGTAAACCAACACTGTGATTGGTTGATTGGTTCTGATGACCTTTGCCCTCTGCAGGTACGTGCTGATTGACACCCCGGGTCAGATCGAAGTCTTCACCTGGTCTGCGTCTGGAACCATCATCACAGAGACTCTGGTGGGTCGGCTTACTGGGCTGCTGGCTGCTTTCCTTCATCCCTGACATCATAATCACGCTCTCTCTCTCTCTCTCTCTCTCTCTCTCTCTCTCTCTCTCTCTCTCTCTCTCTCTCTCTCTCTCTCTCTCTCTCTCTCTCTGTGTTTTTCAGGCCTCGTCCTTCCCGTGTGTCGTGATCTACGTGATGGACACGTCCCGCAGCGTCAACCCCGTCACATTCATGTCCAACATGCTGTATGCCTGCAGGTACCTGAACTACACACAAATCTTGACAACTCACATTTTTAACACAATACTCGATATAATACGATATAGCGATTTTCAACATATTGCAATATTCTGTGATATTTTGCAATTTATAACCTTTTTTCAAACTTCTAATTTTTCCCCAATTTTTAATGACGTCCCCAAAAGGAAACTTATCAACATCTGTTTCATCTAAAGAAAGAAAAATTTCTCTGTTTGTTCATCTCACTTCAATGTTATTGCTGCAAAATGTGATTGTCAAGCAGACAAACTGACCAACACACATATAGAATATATTATAAAAGATCCATACTTGGCGTCTGTATCAATACAGTATTACCACTGAAAATATCACGATACTATGATGTATCGATTTATTTATTTTTTTTCCCTACCCCTAAGAAAGATAGATAGATGGATAGAGAGACAGATATATCTCCGTCCATCCAGCAGGGGGCGATGACAGAACAGATAAGACAGCCGATGCATGTCATTGGGACAGCAGTTCTGTAGGTTTCACGTCTGTGTCTCCGCTGACGTTTTCTCTCTTCCAGTATTCTCTACAAGACCAAGCTGCCCTTCATTGTTGCCATGAACAAGGTGAGGCCACTTCCTGTCCCCTTTGTGACCTTTCTCGGTAGCATTTTGTGGATGACTTGTATGTTTTATCATTTCAATGTTATTTATAGTGATACAGACAGAGACACTGCTGCAGATAGACAGAGACACTGCTGCAGATAGACAGAGACACTGCTGCAGACAGACAGACACACTGCTGCAGACAGACAGACACACTGATGCAGATAGACAGAGACACTGATGCAGATAGACAGAGACACACTGCTGCAGATAGACAGAGACACACTGCTGCAGATAGACAGAGACACACTGCTGCAGATAGACAGAGACACACCGCTGCAGATAGACAGAGACACTGCTGCAGATAGACAGAGACACACTGCTGCAGATAGACAGAGACACACTGCTGCAGATAGACAGAGACACACTGCTGCAGATAGACAGAGACACACTGCTGCAGATAGACAGAGACACACTGCTGCAGATAGACAAAGACACACTGCTGTAGATAGACAGAGACACACTGCTGCAGATAGACAGAGACACACTGCTGCAGATAGACAGAGACACACTGCTGCAGATAGACAGAGACACACTGCTGCAGATAGACAGAGACACACTGCTGCAGATAGACAGAGACACACTGATGCAGATAGACAGAGACACACTGCTGCAGATAGACAGAGACACACTGCTGTAGATAGACAGAGACACACTGATGCAGATAGACAGAGACACACTGATGCAGATAGACAGAGACACACTGATGCAGATAGACAGAGACACACTGCTGCAGATAGACAGAGACACACTGCTGCAGATAGACAGAGACACACTGCTGCAGATAGACAGAGACACACTGCTGTAGATAGACAGAGACACACTGCTGTAGATAGACAGAGACACACTGCTGCAGATAGACAGAGACACACTGCTGTAGATAGACAGAGACACACTGCTGCAGATAGACAGAGACACACTGCTGCAGATAGACAGAGACACACTGATGCAGACAGACAGAGACACTGTTGCAGATAGACAGAGACACTGATACAGAGACACTGCTGCAGATAGACAGAGACACTGATACAGAGACACTGATGCAAATAGACAGAGACACTGATGCAGAGACACTGCTGCAGACAGACAGAGACACTGCTGCAGACAGACAGAGACACACTGCTGCAGACAGACAGAGACACTGATGCAGATAGACAGAGACACACTGCTACAGACAGACAGAGACACACTGCTGCAGACAGACAGAGACACTGATGCAGATAGACAGAGACACACTGCTGCAGACAGACAGAGACACACTGCTGCAGACAGACAGAGACACACTGCTACAGATAGACAGAGACACACTGCTGCAGATAGACAGAGACACACTGCTGCAGACAGACAGAGACACACTGATGCAGATAGACAGAGACACTGATACAGAGACACTGTTGCAGATAGACAGAGACACTGATACAGAGACACACTGCTGCAGACAGACAGAGACACACTGCTGCAGACAGACAGAGACACACTGCTGCAGATAGACAGAGACACACTGCTGCAGATAGACAGAGACACACTGCTACAGACAGACAGAGACACACTGATGCAGATAGACAGAGACACTGATACAGAGACACTGTTGCAGATAGACAGAGACACTGATACAGAGACACTGTTGCAGATAGACAGAGACACTGATACAGAGACACTGCTGCAGACAGACAGAGACACACTGCTGCAGACAGACAGACACACCGCTGCAGATATTCATAATCAGTGTAGCAGTTGGTATGAAGAACAATGGCAATTATAGTACACATGTACTTCACACATCTTGTGTTGTTGGGTTTTCTTCTGTCTTCTTGACATTTTAAGTTGTTGACTGGTTTGTGCAGACTGACATCATCGACCACAGCTTCGCAGTGGAGTGGATGCAGGACTTTGAGGTTTTCCAGGACGCTCTGAACCAGGAAACCTCGTATGTCAGCAACCTGACGCGCTCCATGAGTCTGGTGCTGGACGAGTTCTACACCAACCTGAGGGTAAGGGGACGGGGGCATCAAGAGAGGTTTACCGGACAGCTAGATACATTTCAGATGAACTAGGAGTCCAGCTAGACTTAACCATCTATATATTTAAAACCCAAAAGATGTGCATTTACACCAGCATTTTGTTTTGCTCACCCTAAAAATCTGCGGGCTGTACCGCGTAACAAGATTAGAAAGTTAAAGATTAAATGCAGCTTTATTCACACAGTGAACAGACTTTCATGAAAGGAAGAATAGTGACATGCAATCAGATGCATTGCTCAAAGATTCTCAACAAATGTAAAATCAACCCCTGCTTTATAGTCTTTAGGACCTCCCTTCTGGACCCACTCACCCTAACATCATCCTCCACTCAGGAGATTCTCATCATCAGACAGACACCACTACTCTTGTGGGCCCCTGTGACTCCGGTCCCCGATAAACATCCTAAGTGTGTTATTGTCCCTTTTATAACAGCGACTCTTTCAGGGCCCCGTCCTGTTATGATTTTATCCTGCGTTTTCTGTGTGTAGCTCGCTATAGTTTGAGAACGGCAACACACACAGAGGAGAAGGTGAGGGGCAAAGCCTGACATCCAGATGTAAAGTCTACAGGTGGTGAGGATGAGATAGGAGTGGAGACACCTGAACACCACATCCTCAAACAGCTGTTTCTGTCTGCAGGTGGTGGGCGTGTCAGCGGTGACTGGAAGCGGATTGGACGAGCTGTTCGTTCAGGTGGAGGATGCCGCCGATGAGTACGAGAGGTGAGTTACAAACTATTCTTTCACTCATTCGTCACATCAGATGTCTTTTGTCTCATTTTCTGTATGCAGGTGCATTAAATAATAAGTGTGATATGATAATTTCTGGTAAATGTCTTTTTATAGCCAAAGGTTTTTATTGTTATCATTATTACTGTTATTATTATCTTTATACTGTCTTTTTCTCTCTATACTGTATTCTTCTTGATAAAAACAGCTGCTGGAAAATTCAGATTCCTTGTGGGAGTCATCCCAAAAGGTCTAAAGATGTATTTTATCACTGGAGAAGAGGGTCTGTCTTTAAAATGAATGCTACACATCCAGAGAAAACACAATGAAAGGAAGCTGTGATATTTGCTTCCGATTAACCTTTGTATTGTCTTCACTTTCGGACCCTCTCGGGTCCCTCGGGTCCCTACTCCGTCTGTGGTCATATCCGGAATAATTTTAAAACTGAGTCAGGAATACATGTTTATCACAGAAAATAAGGGAAGGCTGTTGATATTCAGGTTGAAAAAATTTAACTTTTTCTTGTAAAAATTTGAAATGGGTCAATTTGACCCGAATACAACACAATAAGGGTTAAAAAGGTAGAAAACTACCAAAATGCAACGTTCTCCACCGGACCAATTAACGCTCCCGCTGGCGGGCGACGTAATACGAACGTGACGAGCTCGCGTTACAGAGGAAGGGAAAGTCAACCGGTCGGCTCTTTAGATCGGATTGTGGTCACCGCTGCGTTTTCTTGTCTTTTATTTTGGTAGTTGTTGTGTTTTGTGTAGTTTCATCGTCCGTACGACTCAAGTTAGACTCAGTGATTTCTGTTGGGATGTTGAAGCGTTGACGTCGGGCTGTTATCGTGCTAATTTTGATCAAAATATTCGTGATTATCATTTTGGCCATAATCGTGCAGCCCTAAACTGAACTCTTCCTCCTCCTTCCTCAGGGACTATCGACCAGAATATGAAAGACTCCACAAACAGCTGGTGAGTGTGTTCACTGTGTTTCACGTTTCTCTGGCTGAATTTCAGTTCTCCTAAATTGTATCCACGTTTCCTTCACTTGCTTCCCTTCCTCGTGTCTTAGTCCTTCCCACTGAGGCATCATGGGTGTGACGTGAGGAGAGAGGGAATATGTTTTTAGAGGGATGAGACAGCCTTTTTTCTGAAGCGTCTTGTGAATTCGTCAGCTGTTTGGGCGGAGTTAGCAACGGTTTTCAGCTGCACGGCTTCCAGGATGGCGGCTCTCTGTATCCTCACTCATAGCTCCTCAGAGATCTGTCCTCGCTCATAGCTCCTCAGAGATCCATCCTCGCTCATAGCTCCTCAGAGATCCATCCTCGCTCATAGCTCCTCAGAGATCCATCCTCGCTCATAGCTCCTCAGAGATCCATCCTCGCGCATAGCTCCTCAGAGATTCCTCCTCCATCCTCACTCATAGCTCCTCAGAGATCCATCCTCGCGCATAGCTCCTCAGAGATTCCTCCTCCATCCTCACTCATAGCTCCTCAGAGATCCATCCTCACTCATAGCTCCTCAGAGATTCCTCCTCCATCCTCACTCATAGCTCCTCAGAGATCCATCCTCACTCATAGCTCCTCAGAGATCTGTCCTCACTCATAGCTCCTCAGAGATCCGTCCTCGCTCATAGCTCCTCAGAGATCCATCCTCGCTCATAGCTCCTCAGAGATCCATCCTCGCTCATAGCTCCTCAGAGATTCCTCCTCCATCCTCACTCATAGCTCCTCAGAGATCCATCCTCACTCATAGCTCCTCAGAGATCTGTCCTCACTCATAGCTCCTCAGAGATCCATCCTCACTCATAGCTCCTCAGTGATCCATCCTCGCTCATAGCTCCTCAGAGATCCATCCTCACTCATAGCTCCTCAGAGATTCCTCCTCCATCCTCACTCATAGCTCCTCAGAGATCCATCCTCACTCATAGCTCCTCAGAGATCCATCCTCGCTCATAGCTCCTCAGAGATCCATCCTCGCTCATAGCTCCTCAGAGATTCCTCCTCCATCCTCACTCATAGCTCCTCAGAGATCCATCCTCACTCATAGCTCCTCAGAGATCTGTCCTCACTCATAGCTCCTCAGAGATCCATCCTCACTCATAGCTCCTCAGTGATCCATCCTCGCTCATAGCTCCTCAGAGATCCATCCTCCATCCTCACTCACAGCTCCTCAGAGATCTATCCTCCATCCTCACTCATAGCTCCTCAGAGATCCATCCTCACTTGTAGTTTCTCAGAGATCCATCCTCCATCCTCACTCACAGCTCCTCAGAGATCCATCCTCCCGGGGCAGGAATCGGAGGTTCGAGACTCCTTTGTTAAGGAGGAGCGATGAGATATCAAATAAGAGAACTGAGATTCAGCCTAAGTGTCTGTTCACACGTGTCTCCGAGTGTTAACTGACTTCCTGTCCATCAGGCGGAGGCTCAGAGCAGGAAGGAGCAGGAGCAGCTGGAGAGACTCAGGAAGGACCTGGGAGCCGTTGACATGACGACCACGTCTTCAGCAGGTAGATAAAACAGTAACGCTTTATTTTGTTACAGGGATTCCCCGGGGTCTTAAAAAAAATTAAAAGTCTTGAATAATTCTAGGTCTTAATCGTAATTTTCCTACGTCAATGTGACCCCTCTAATACTTATTTTTTACTCTGATGTTTTAGTTCTTTATTTTCATAGAGATGAGACTAAGAGAGGAGGAGGAGAGGAAGGAAGGAGAATAGTTAATTGTCAGCTAACATGATGTTACGATGGACCAAACCCACCAGACTCCATGTAAATAAACAGTCATTTTAACATTGTAACACACACTTCATTCAGAGTCAACAGAAACCAAATAAAACTATTAAAAGCTGTTTTGGGTTTTCTACACTCTTCCAACCATAAAAACTCTAGTGTTGGCTGAAATAAACAGATACTTTACTGATTTACATGTGAAAATATGTTTGCTCTATTCACGCTAAAAGGACTGTATTTTAAATGGAGTCTGGTTGGTTCAGCGCTAGCTACGTCATAGCTGTTTCTGGGAATCAGAAAGGTCTTTAATAGATTTTAAAAAGTTATATCTCTGAAGGGTTAAGACACGTAACACCTATTGTTTTTAGTTCATTAGGATGTGCACCAAGTAGCACACTGATAACATTTCTGCGGAATTTTAACAGTTTGCCTACGGAGTTATCTCTTGATAAGGATCTCAATGGAAAAATGCATATTGCTTCAGGAAATATTGATTGTGCAATGATAAAAAATGTATGTATGTATGTGTATATACATATGTGTGTGTGTGTATGTGTGTATATATATATATATATATATATATATATATATATATATATATATATATATATATATATATCCTGTATTATTGTTTGATTGGCTTCCTGTCCACAGGGGCTGCTGACTTCGCCGGGCCCAGTGACCTCATCATGGGACGCGGTAACCCTGACGACAGCGAGGAGGACGAAGACAGCGACACGGACGACATCGACCACAGCGGTGAGACGAGAACCGTTTATAATCTATGAGAAACCCTAAGTGGGTTTTTAATACAGAAATATGGGTTTCTGACGCCCAAATTACTCAAAAATAACATCTTCTGATATTAGTCAAAATAATAATTTCTATAAATGATGTTTGTTGACCAGCAACGTAAATAAATGATTTGACAGTTTCCAGACATTCAAATTAGAAACAATGCACATTAATACATATAAAACTGGAATTTAAAAATGTTCATGTTGTCCCCATGTTGTCCCCATGTTGTCCCCATGTTGTCCCCATGTTGTCCCCATGTTGTCTTCATGTTGTCTTCATGTTGTCTTCATGTTGTCTTCATGTTGTCTTCATGTTGTCCCCGTGTTGTCCCCGTGTTGTCCCCGTGTTGTCTTCATGTTGTCTTCATGTTGTCTTCATGTTGTCCCCGTGTTGTCCCCGTGTTGTCTTCGTGTTGTCCTCATGTTGCCCTCATGTTGCCCTCATGTTGCCCTCATGTTGCCCTCATGTTGTCCTCATGTTGTCTTCATGTTGTCCCCATGTTGTCCCCATGTTGTCCTCATGTTGTCCCCATGTTGTCCTCATGTTGTCCTCATGTTGTCCCCATGTTGTCCTCATGTTGTCCTCATGTTGTCCTCATGTTGTCCCCATGTTGTCCTCATGTTGTCCCCATGTTGTCCTCATGTTGTCCTCATGTTGTCCTATATCAATGTTCTTTTAATTCCCCAAAATAACATGATTGATTCCACACAACGCTCTTTGCCAAGTACAAATCTCTACTTTCATTAATTTTGGGGCGTCTTATTCAATTTTATAGCATTTGAAACCAAATTGAAGTGTTTTTGAAATAGTATTGAGAGTAAAAGTTGACATATTCCAGTCTGTGATTATCATCAACATCCATTCCTTTAATTTTAGTCTCAATAATTCCTAATTTCTGCTTTTCTAACTCAAACATTAGGTATAATTTCCTATAAATGAGGTTTATTGACCATAAATTCCAAAAATAACTAAAACTAAAGTTAATAAGTTAGTGTTACGTAGTGTTAAAAACGTCAAAAAAGTGACAAACATTGTAAAAAAAGCCTCAAAAGTGTTGAAAAAGGGACAAAAACAAAAAAAGTTAAAAAAAATCAACAAAATTGTTGATTTTTATTTTTCCAGGAAGACACCACGAGGGATAAAATGCACTGAGACCGTGTTGAATGTTGATTTTACACTTTAAATGAACCCCAAATTTATGTTTCTAGCAACGGAGGAGAGCAAAGAGACCGATGCCTTTGGAAACTTCCTGAAGGAGAGGAAGGAAGTGGTTCAGGTCCGGAACAGAAAGGGCGCGACCCCCGGGGACCTCTGACCCCTGACCTCTGACCTCTGCAGCCCGACGTCTAACTCCGCCGCGGAGGAAAGACCAAATGAAGGTGAGGGGGGGAAGGTTTCCCCTCTGTGGGGTTCAGACTATCACCTGGAAGAGACACTGCTTCCTCAAATGAGACTACACCTGAACTTCCTGTCTGACCCCGTGACCTCACACATTCAGTCAAGCTGATTGGCTGCTCCTTCCCTTAAAGAAAAGTTATATTTTTATATCAGAAACAACTCTTCTAACCTGTGTAATCTGTGTGGTTTTCTTTACTGTCGTCTTTTGTTTGTTAAAATCACTGAAACATTTATGATTTTCAAAATAAAAGTGAGCTTTTAGTTCAAATTGGTCCAAATTTCTGACGTTTTCCTCAACAAGACGATTCAAACCCAGAAGTGACGCGTGCTTGTTGTAGTGTTAGACCCCAATGTCTCGGGTCCCCCCGCAAGGCCAGAACAAAGGCTCACACAGCAGCTTCTATTTGAGTCTTCATGTTGCCCTCATGTTGCCCTCATGTTGCCCTCATGTTGCCCTCATGTTGCCTTCATGTTGCCCTCATGTTGCCCTCATGTTGTCTTCATGTTGCCCTCATGTTGCCTTCATGTTGTCTTCATGTTGCCCTCATGTTGCCTTCATGTTGCCTTCATGTTGCCTTCATGTTGCCCTCATGTTGCCCTCATGTTGTCTTCATGTTGTCTTCATGTTGCCCTCATGTTGTCTTCATGTTCCCTCATGTTGCCCTCATGTTGTCCTCATGTTGTCCTCATGTTGCCCTCATGTTGTCTTCACGTTGTCTTCATGTTGCCCTCACGTTGCCCTCATGTTGCCTTTATGTTATTGTCCTCATGTTGTCTTCATGTTGTCTTCATGTTGTCTTCATGTTGTCTTCATGTTGCCCTCATGTTGCCCTCATGTTGCCCTCATGTTGTCCTCATGTTGCCCTCATGTTGTCTTCATGTTGCCCTCATGTTGTCTTCATGTTGCCCTCATGTTGCCTTCATGTTGCCTTTATGTTATTGTCCTCATGTTGTCCTCATGTTGCCCTCATGTTGCCTTCATGTTGTCCTCATGTTGCCCTCATGTTGTCTTCACGTTGTCTTCACGTTGCCCTCATGTTGCCCTCATGTTGCCCTCATGTTGCCTTCATGTTGCCTTTATGTTATTGTCCTCATGTTGTCCTCATGTTGCCCTCATGTTGCCCTCATGTTGCCCTCATGTTGCCCTCATGTTGCCCTCATGTTGCCCTCATGTTGCCCTCATGTTGTCTTCATGTTGTCTTCATGTTGTCTTCATGTTGTCTTCATGTTGTCCTCATGTTGTCTTCATGTTGCCCTCATGTTGCCCTCATGTTGCCTTTATGTTATTGTCCTCATGTTGCCCTCATGTTGCCCTCATGTTGCCCTCATGTTGCCTTTATGTTATTGTCCTCATGTTGCCCTCATGTTGCCCTCATGTTGCCTTTATGTTATTGCCCTCATGTTATTGCCCTCATGTTATTGCCCTCATGTTATTGCCCTCATGTTATTGCCCTCATGTTGCCCTCATGTTTCCCTCATGTTATTGCCCTCATGTTGCCCTTATGTTTCCCTCATGTTATTGCCCTCATGTTGCCCTCATGTTTCCCTCATGTTCTAAAAACCAGAACCAGCTCTCTGAACGGTAACAAGATGGGGGCGGGGGGCTCTGAATGGTAACAAGATGGGGGCGGGGGCTCTGAATGGTAACAAGATGGGGCGGGGGCTCTCTGAATGGTAACAAGATGGGGGCTCTCTGAATGGTAACAAGATGGGGGCGGGGGCTCTCTGAATGGTAACAAGATGGGGGCAGCTCTCTGAATGGTAACAAGATGGGGGCTCTCTGAATGGTAACAAGATGGGGGCTCTCTGAATGGTAACAAGATGGGGGCTCCTTTATCCACCGTGTTCCCATCAGAACATCGACAGTTGCTTTCTTTGTTCTGATGTCTCTGATCTCTGGTTGTCCCTCTGTCTCTGAGTGTTTGTCTTCATTCATGTGTCTCTCTCGCTCTGTGAATGGATTCAGATTCTCCGCCTGCCGACCATCTGGCGACACGCTCGCTTCCCCCCCGCCCACCCGGCAGCGTGGAGGCGAGGAGCGGCTGACTCACTCTCCACGCTCTGAAAGCGGTGGTGAAATCTATTATTATTTGAGCCACTTTCTTCTTCTCCTCCACGTTTATCTGACAGCTTTTCATCTCTGCAGGTTAATGGAAGTGGCACAATGTGGACTTATATATATATATATATATTATATCAATATCGTGATATGAAACTAGATTTTGATTTTGGATATTAGTATTATAGATATATATAGATAGATATATAGATATATAGATAGATAGATATATATAGATATGTGTATGGATATAGATAGATAGATCAATAAATCGATATTATATCAATATTGTCATATGAAACTAGATTTTGAATATTAGTATTATAAATAGATATAAGTGATGTCTTCTACTTTTTAATTAATTTAATTGTTTTATTTAATACAGGGACAGTGCAGTCACACAGCACAGAATATAAATATAATGAAATACTAGAATACAATATACATGAAATACTACTAGGATAAAATACAATAATATTTGAATATCTACAAGTTGGGAATCCTAAAGTCAAAGCAAGTGTGAAGATTTTTTTGCTAAAGCACCAATTCGTGTTGACACTGTAAAGGTTAGGGTTCAGTCTCGTTGCACAGGTGCTGCACTTCTATAATGACAATCAAGGCTTTCTATTCTATACCTTTGTTACCCCCCCGATTCCCACCGGTTGCAGGCTGCCTGCGTATCGGCTCCGCCGTCCGTCAACAGCCACCGGGTCCGGATCGGTGCCAGTGCACCTTACAGCAACAGGGTCATTCTAAGTGCTTTACATACAAAGATTAAAATAATAAGTTACTGTGCAGCACATAAATATTAAAGAGCCGTTAAAACAGTCAAAATAAGACGAAAATACAAGTTACATTGAGCCATTGAGCTAACGTTCAACGCACGGCAGCAGCTCATCAGCATCTCCACACCTGGACCACGACCCTGCATCCAATCAGCATCTCCACACCTGGACCACGACCCGGCATCTAATCGGCATCTCCACACCTGGACCCCGACCCTGCGTCTAATCAGCATCTCCACACCTGGACCACGACCCTGCATCCAATCAGCATCTCCACACCTGGACCACGACCCTGCATCCAATCAGCATCTCCACACCTGGACCCCGACCCTGCATCCAATCAGCATCTCCACACCTGGACCCCGACCCTGCGTCTAATCAGCATCTCCACACCTGGACCACGACCCGGCATCTAATCGGCATCTCCACACCTGGACCACGACCCTGCATCCAATCAGCATCTCCACACCTGGACCCCGACCCTGCATCTAATCAGCATCTCCACACCTGGACCACGACCCTGCATCTAATTGGCATCTCCACACCTGGACCCCGACCCTGCAGCCAATCGGCATCTCCACACCTGGACCACGACCGTGCATCTAATCAGCATCTGTACAGCTGGACCACGACCCTGCATCCAATCAGCATCTCCACACCTGGACCACGACCCTGCGTCTAATCAGCATCTCCACACCTGGACCCCGACCCTGCATCCAATCAGCATCTCCACACCTGGACCACGACCCTGCGTCTAATCGGCATCTCCACACCTGGACCACGACCCTGCATCCAATCAGCATCTCCACACCTGGACCCCGACCCTGCATCCAATCAGCATCTCCACACCTGGACCCCGACCCTGCATCCAATCAGCATCTCCACACCTGGACCCCGACCCTGCGTCTAATCGGCATCTCCACACCTGGACCACGACCCTGCGTCTAATCAGCATCTCCACACCTGGACCACGACCCTGCGTCTAATCGGCATCTCCACACCTGGACCACGACCCGGCATCTAATCGGCATCTCCACACCTGGACCACGACCCTGCGTCTAATCGGCATCTCCACACCTGGACCACGACCCTGCATCTAGTCTGCATCTCCACACCTGGACCACGACCCTGCGTCTAATCAGCATCTCCGCACCTGGACCACGACCCTGCATTCAATCAGCATCTCCACACCTGGACCACATTCCTGCATCCAATCGGCATCTCCACACCTGTACTACGACCCAGCATCTAATCGGCATCTCCACACCTGGACCACGACCCGGCATCTAATCGGCATCTCCACACCTGTACCACGACCCTGCATCTAATCAGCATCTCCACACCTGGACCACGACCCTGCGTCTAATCGGCATCTCCACACCTGGACCACGACCCTGCATCCAATCAGCATCTCCACACCTGGACCCCGACCCTGCATCTAATCAGCATCTCCACACCTGGACCCCGACCCTGCAGCCAATCGGCATCTCCACACCTGTACCACGACCCTGCATCTAATCAGCATCTGTACAGCTGGACCACGACCCAGCATCTAATCAGCATCTCCACACCTGGACCACGACCCTGCATCTCCACACCTGGACCACGACCCTGCGTCTAATCAGCATCAGCAACATAATTAAATGTACATATTTATTGTCTGGCCTAATTTCAAAATACTTCCCCGAAGGGAAATTTAATGATATATTTTAGCATGTGTTAGCATGTTAGCATCCACATGTAAGCTAAGTTAGTAGATGGATGGAGAGAACTTTTATTTAAGATAAAATACAAGAACTATGTGAATATCTGACAAAGTTGAGAATACAAAATATATGTGTGTGTGTGTGTGTGTGTGTGTGTGTGTGTGTGTGTGTGTGTGTGTGTGTGTGTGTGTGGCATCGTGACTGCTTCTGTTTTTGTGATCGTGTCTGCAGCCCACTGAGTAGGAGAGAGAGAGAGGGGGGGAGAACAGACAACAGTGTGGGCTGAATGTCAGCGGAGGTGAGTCATTACTGTTGCAGGCAGGCAGGCAGCAAGGCAGGCTGACAGACTGACAGACAGACAGGCAGACAGACAGACAGACAGACAGACAGCAGGACGGAGAGCAAGACAGAGCGAGCGCCTCGAAACACAAATTCAAACAGGCTTCTCAGAAGTTAATGAACATGCTTTAGGATGGATGGATGAATGGGTGGGTGGGTGGGTGGGTGGGTGGATGGATACACACACACACACACACACACACACTCTCACACACACACACACACACACACACGGCTTCTGATCCCCGCGATAGAAATGCATTTTGATTGGTTGACCTTGTCGTGAATGCAACTGGGAACTGACTCTCTGTCTGTCAGTGACCTCATCGTCAGTGACCTCATCGTCAGTGACATCATCGTGCAGTCTCAAAGATGATGTCACTGTTCCAGTTATTCTGCTGCTGTTTCCCTTATCTTTATCTTTACTCAACCTCTCTATTAGATTTAGTTCTTTCTGCCTTTTTAATTTTATATTACCTTTTATTTGTTATTCCATTCTGCTAAATATATTTATATCTTCTTTATTTTATTATATTATATTCTCATCTGTTTCATTCTGCAGCGCTTTGCTGCAGATGCTTTTGTTGTTTCTGTCCCTGACAGCGTTGCTCCGAGAGCTCTCATCTGATTGGCTGCAGGTGACATCATCAGTAGGGATGTGGCTGCAGCATCACACACACACACACACACACACACACACACTGCAGCTGCATTACATCATCTGGTTCAGTGTGCAGTGGAGAGGAGGTGTGTGAGAACACTGTGTTCAGCTGTGGTGCATGATGGGAGCTGTAGTCCCCTGCTGTCTGTTCTTGTTGTTCCCCAAAAAAACCCAAGACGACGTCCTCAAATGTCTCATTCTGTCCACAACTCAAAAATATTTGGTTTCCTGTCTCAGAGGAGAGAAGACACCAGAACATATTCACATTTAACCCTTGTGTTCCCGTCAAAATGGAGAATCAACATTTTTGTCCCTTTTTTCACTTTTTTTTTGAGGACAGCATGAAGACAACATGAGGACAACATGAGGGCAACATGAGGGCAACATGAAGACAACATGAGGACAACATGAAGACAACATGAGGACAACATGAGGGCAACATGAGGGCAACATGAAGACAGCATGAAGACAGCATGAGGACGACATGAGGACGACATGAGGACAACATGAGGACAACATGAAGACAGCATGAAGACAACATGAAGACAACATGAAGACAACATGAGGGCAACATAACTAATTGGTTCATCTTTGCAGCTTTAGAACGAACTCTGACGAAGTTATTAATATTATTCTGAGTGAAAGAGACAGACGAGCAACAGATGGAGTGTGTGTGTGTGTGTGTGTGTGTGTGTGTGTGTGTGTGTGTGTGTGTGTGTGTGTGTGTGTGTGTGTGTGTGTGTGTGTGTGTGTGTGTAATCCAGTAAAACCAGTGTGACTGTGAGCTTTCTGTCAGCGATCAGGAGGATTCCTCAGAAATAACCCTCCCCCCCTCCTCTTCTTACTCCCTCCGCCTCCCCTGGACCAATCACGGCCCAGCGTCCCTGCCGGCCAATCGGATGGCTCCCGGGTGATGTCATGCAGCAGGCTGCTGTGTGATGCTGATGCTGCCGAGCTGCAGATCCTCAGAGTGAAGAGCGAGAGCGCCGAGCATCACTGCAGGGTGAGTGCACTCCGTCTCCGTCTGCAGCTCGTCCTCCCAGCAGCAGACCTCATTCCTCAGCCTTCTGCATCTTTAAAACACGTTGACGGGCTTTTATTCCCTTCATCTGCACTTCCTGTTCCTCATTTCCATCTGTTATTGTTCTGTGTCTCTGCTGCTTTGCTGTTTCTTACATCTTAATTCACTCGTCTTCATCTTCTCTGATTATTTTACGTGATTTTGGAGCTTTTTGCATCCTTTAACACACGTTGACGGGCTTTTATTCCCTTCATCTGCACATCCTGTTCCTCATTTCCATCTGTTTTTGTTCTGTCTCTCACTCTCACACTTCCATCTGTTCTCCACACGGCTGCAGCTTTGTTTTCTGAGTATTGTACCTTGTTTTTTTTTTATGTTTCGGAGCTTTTTGCATCCTTTAACACACGTTGACGGGGCTTTTATTCCCTTCATCTGCATTTCCTGTTCCTCATTTCCATCTCTGTCTCTCTGCTGCTTTGCTGTTTCTTACATCTTTCTTCACTCGTCTCCATCTTCTCTGATTATCTTACGTGATTTTGGAGTTTTCTGCGTCTTTAAAGCTGCACGGCTGCACGTTAGACGGGGATTTTATTCCCTTCATCTGCACGTTCTGTTCATCTTTTCCATCTGTCATTATTCTGTGTCTCCCACCTACATCTTCAGTCACTTCTCTGATTATCTCACGTGATTTCGGAGCTTTCTGCCTCTTTAAAGCTGCACGGCTGCAGTTAACAACGTTTTTATTTCCTTCATCTGCAGATTTGTGTCTCTGTTGCTTTGCTTTCTCACCGGATTTGTGTTTTTTTCTGCACGTTTGCAGCTCTGCAGCCTCTTTTAAAGAAGCCTTTTACCCTTCTTCTGCAGGTTCTGTTCATCTTTTTCATCTTTTTGTCCTTCTTTGTTTCTGTCTCTGCTGCTGTC